>ML660786.1:5108255-5138255 GCA_007570785.1 Antilocapra americana | reverse complement strand
GTAGATAATGGCTAAAAAAAATAATAAGAAAGAAAGAAAAAACTGTGGTACAACCAGAAAATGGAATATTATTCAGCCCTAAAAAGAAATGAGCTATTAAACCATGAAAAGACATGGAGGAAACTTAAATGCATATTCAATTCAGTCACGTCCAGCTCTTTGCAACTCCATGGATGCAGCATGCCAGGCCTCCCTGTCCATCACCAACTCCCAGAGTTTACTCCAACTCATGTCCATCAAGTCAGCAATGCCATCCTACCATCTCATCCTCTGTCATCCCCTTCTCCTGCCTTCAATCTTTCCCAGCATCAGGGTCTTCTCTCAGGAGTCATTTCTTTGCATCAGGTGGCCAAAGTATTGGAGTTTCAGCTTCAGCATCAGTCCTTCCAATGAATATTCAGGACTGATTGCCTTTAGGACTGACTGGTTAAATGAATATCAGTAAGTGAAAAAAGCCAATGAAAATGCTACATAATGTATAATTTCAACTGTATGATATTCTCAAAAAAAAGAACTATGGAGACAGTAAAAAGATCAGTGACTCTGATCTTTAACTAACTCACAGGATGGGAGAAAGGGAGGGAGAATTGAGAGAATCCTAGAGTATGAACTTTGAATGATTGGATGTGACAAGTAGGTTCACCAGTTTGTAGGATTTTGCCACTTGGTTGGGGCATGTTGATAATGATGAGACTATGTATGTGACAGGAAATCTTCATCTGTTCGACACTGTTGTGATCATAAAACTGCCTTAAAAAATAAAAGCTATTAAAAACAATAATAAACAAAGCTAAAGGAGGAAATTTTGATTATGGTAAAATAAAACAATGATAGTTTAAAACAAAATTAGTTTTAAATAATGATTGTTCAGAAGTGGGAGAAAACAGAGTGATACATACAAGGATGGAAGTCATATTTCTTTTATGTATTAGTTCCATCAACCTGAGTTTAAGCCATGTAAATTTTAGGTAAATATCATACTTTAAGTAAATAAACAATCCCTAAAAAGTTCGAGTAATATGAAGTAAAGAATTGATTTGTATTAATATAATGAATTAATGGTATAATCAAATAAAATATTTCAAGTGCATTTAGAACAATTATTTTTACATCTCTAGTGAGATACCAACTAAAAAGAATAAGAACCCTAAGTCATATTAAAATTATTTAGTTAGAACTCTCATTTGTGTTGCTATTGGTATTATTAGTCTATAGCTGTTGAATATATATCATAGAATGAAAAAATGGGTAATTATTGAATTTGTTCCTAGGAGAATCTAGGATTTCTTCCTTGGAGAAAAGAGAGATGATGTAATTCAATATGATAAAATGAACAGGATAAATTGTTAATCATGCAATTTAGAATATGTATGTACAGATATTTACAACACATGTTCTTCAGATTTTTCATAATAAAGTGTGAGGGGGAAAAAAGAAATTGTTCCTGCTCAAAGTCATGAAAATATTGCTGTTTTCATCTGAAAGTTTGTTTTTGTTTTTATATCTACATTCCCAAATTAATGTAGGAATTTCTTGAATTAATTTCTGTGTAAAATATAAAGGTATAAGGGTCTTTCCACATGGCCTGGTAATAAAGAATCCACCTGTCAATGCAGGAGACTAAAGAGATTCGGGTTGGATCCTTGTGTTGGGAAGATCCCCTGGACTAGAAATTGGCAACCCACTCCAGTATTCTTGCCTGGAAAATCCAGTGCACAGAGGAGCCTGGCAAGCTACAGTCCAGGGGTCACAAAAAGTCAGACATGACAAAGCATAAAGTTTCAAGTTTGTTTTTGTTTTTTTCTTTAACCATATAGCTATCTAGTTAATCTGGCACCACTTACTGAAACTGCCATTCATTCCCACCAAATTGCCATGGTGTCTTTGTGCTAAATCAAGTCTTCATATATGAGCAGATCTATTTTTGAAATCTTTATTCTTTTCCATCCTGTATCATGGTACTTTATGACTGTCCTTGTCTCAATATCATCTTGTCTTGATTGCTTTCACTTTATAATTCTTAAAATCTGATAATGTAAGTTTGCTAGTTTTTATTGTTTTTCAAGACTCCCTTGATTTTATTAGGCCATTTGCATTTCCAAATTAATTTTAAAAATGGCCTGTGAACTCCACAAAAAGAATATGTTGGGATTATGAGTGGAATAGTATTGACTCTCTAAACTGAATTGTTTTACAATAATAGCCAATGTTAGGTTATATCATAGTAAGCATATTGAATATATATACATAATATCTATTTTCTATTTTTATCCATGTGCCTCTGAGAGTTACTTTTAGATTATAAAACTAAAGTACTGTGAAATTAATCACTTTGTCCAAGGTTATACAACTGGCTGTGTAAAATGAGAATGATAGATAATTTCTTCATTCCCCAGAGTATTACAATAAATTCCAGATCCCAGAAGGGATCTGGATTATACTTCATTGTCTTATTGAATATACAGATCTGAGTACTAACAGTCTCTTAACTGAGTTGGAGAAACTCTGAAATAAGTGGCCATACTACTATGGTTTTAGCAGCTTCAAAGAATTAGCCCAAGGTTTAATCATCCCAGTTGCCAGCACTTGAATTTAAGCATTCTAATTTGGGGACTCTAAACATAAATATGTTCCTGCTTTCACTGAGGAGCAATAAAGACCCAGTAAACTATGTGGAATTAGAATATCTCTATGGTGTATTGATAATTATCATGCTACATATTTGGAAAAAAGAAGGTGGTTCTAATGGCTGGGAAGGCTCAACATACATTTTTTCTGTTAATTTCTCTTTTTGAATCAAGTTTAATTTTATCCTTATATTTTTCATTTGTTTCCTTATATCCTCATTACCTAATTTTTCAATTAACTTATTTATTTTGTCTCTGACCTTCTTAATTTTTGTATCTATTTATATTTTAGATAAGCAAAAGTTTTAGTTTTTCTTCTTCCCTTTATTTTTTCTCTTTTTAATTTCTCCCTTAATGCTTTCCATTTTTATTCTCATTATTTGATTTCATTTATAAGAAAATAACCACTTAAAATAATTCCACAGTGAAAATCATGGAGAAAATAAATGTACATAGATATTCATTTTTCTGGGGGAAAAAAAGCATAAGGCACCATGTAAGACAATATTGTCTTAGTAAAAAGAGCTCTTATAAATAATAAGTAGTCTTAATTTTGTATAATATGATAATCAACTTATAAGATGTTCATTTTTTAAAAATGCCAAGAAGAAAAACTTCATGCCAGGCGTCAACTGGCGATTGGGTACCAGGCACTGTTTCAAACCTCTGCCTGTATCAGCTTATCCTGTCCTCATGACTCAATGGAATACAGACACGTGTTTTTAAATGTGCTATAAACAGGAATTGTAACACTCAATACACTTGAAATTGTGAGGAAAACAGATGGGCTTGTATTGAATGAGAACCCAAAGCAGATGGAATGAAAGCAAAAAAAGAGGTAGATATACAAAAAACAAAAAGCAATTTCAGAGCAGGAGGAATACCTGGGATCTTTAAGTTAAAAATGAGAATAGATGAGACAGATGCTTCTCTCCCCGAAAAGATAACCAAGAAACATATGAAACTATGTCAGATTTTTAATCATAAGTGGAAAACCCTAAGGTAGAACTGCATGCCACTTCTCCCCTCTTAAATTGTTGGCACTGAAAACATATTTAACAGTGTTAGAAAAACACGGGGACCAGGAACACTCATTCATTCTTAAAGCTAATGTAAATCAGCACAGACCCCAGACAGCAGCTGGATGATATGGATCTAAATTAACGTGTCTAACGTCCTTTAGCTCAGCAAGTCTACTTCTTGATTTTAACCTTACAGATATACTTCAAGAAGTTTACAAAGACATAGACACAAGTTCATTACTGTGAACTATATATATAATAGTGAAAAAAAATGTATTACAAAATATCTACCACAAAGGAATAAAATGGTGGTAAAGCAGTTCAGAATGTGTTTCCTTGTAGATGGCTCAAGTTTAACTGAAGAATGTTGTCAGTTCCAGGTATCTACCCAATTGTATTTTTGAGAAATTTATCTACAAAAATTTATGTGGTTTCTAGTGTACACATATACTGGGCATCGAAAAAGTAAAGTAATCCATTTGGAGGGATTCTATTTTCTCTGAAATGACAGAACATGTAACAATAACAAAAATGCTAAAGGCATATGTTGAGTGATGCCAGGTTCATGATTACCATTGTTAATTCATATAATCCGTATATCAATCTTCTGTTGTTTGGTACCTGTATTCTGAACTCTCCTATAAAGTAAGGAAAAGAGCCATTCAGTATAGCATCATTTTCACGTTAATCAGATGGGCATGACTACCTAGAGAAACAACAGCAGAGAGAACTGCAGGGGAAGAAATTTCAAAATCAGCAGAGATAAGAACAATCCTAGACACTCCACAGGCTCAGAATCTACAAACGATAAGGACAGCAGGAGCCCCTCAATCATCCTCCAGGAAGTAAATAAGCAAAAGACAGCTGAGACAGAGAAGAAACAAAACTCAGTTGTTGGAATCCCACTGATAAGCACTCAGTCATTATCAATGTCAGTTAAAAAAATAAAACAACAGCTCATTAGAGATCCCTTGTGTAAAGCTTCAGTCCCTGATCGTGTCCATCCTTGCATGAAATGTTCCCTTGTTAGATCCAATTTTCATGAATAGATCCCTAGTCTTTCCCATCGTACTGTTTTCCTCTATTTCTTCGCATTGTTCATTTAAGAAGGCCTTCTTATGGCTCCTTGATATTCTCTGTAACTCTGTACTCAGCTTGGGTATATCTTTCCTTTCCTCTTTGCCTTTCACTTCTCTTCTTTCCTCAGCTATTTGTAAGGCCTCCTCAGATAACCACTTTGCCTTCTTGCATTTCTTTTTCTTTGGGATGGTTTTGGTCAGCGCCTCCTTTACAATGTTACAAACTTCTGTCCATAGTTCTTCAGGCACTCCATCTATCAGATCTAATCACTTGAATCTGTTTATCACCTCCACTGTATATTTTATTTAGGTCATATCTAAATGGCCTAGTGGTTTTCACTACTTTCTTCAATTTAAGCCTGAATTTTACAGCAAGAACCTGATGATCTGAGCCACAAGCTCCAGGTCAGCAAAAAGCTGACTATGTAGAGCTTCTCCATCTTTGGCTGTAAAGAATATAATCAATCCAATTTCGGTATAGACCATCTGGTGATATCCATGTGCAGAGTTCTCTCTTAGATTACTGGAAAAGGCAGAGTGAAAAAGCTGACTTGAAACTTAACATTAAAAATAACTAAGATCATGGCATACAGTCACATCACGTCATGGCAAATAGAAATGGAAAAAGGGAAGCAGCAACAGATTTTTCTTGGAATATAATATCCTTGCTGGTAATTAACAGGGACACCTGGCATGCTGCAGTCCATGGGGTCACAAAGAGTCAGACATGACTGAGCAACTCAACTAAACTGAACTGAATATCACTGCAAATGATAACTACAGCCATGAAATTAAAAGACATTTGCTCCTTGGAAGGAAACCTATGACAAACCTCGACAGCATATTAAAAAGCAAAGACATCACTTTGCCAACAAAGGTCTATAAAGTCAAAGCTATATTTTTTCTAGTAGTCATGTACAGATGTGAGAAAGCTTGTCCATGAAGGTTGAACACCAAAGGGTGTTTTCAAACCATGGTGGTGGACAGGACTTTTGAATGTCCCTTGAACTTCAAGGAGATTAGACTAGTCAGTCCTAAAGGAAATCAATCTTAAATATTCACTAGAAGAATTGAAGCTGAAGCTCTAGTATTTTGGCCACCTAATGCAAGAGCAAACTTGTTGAAAAAGACCCTGATACTGGGAAAGATTTTAGAGCAAACATAGAAGGGGTAACCAAGGATGAGCTGGTTAGATAGCATCATCAACTCAATGGATATGAATTTGAGCAAACTCTAGAAGATAGTGGAGGACAGAGGGACATGGCGTGCTACAATCCATGGGGTCGCAAAGAGTCAGAACTTAGTGACTGAAAAAGTGTAAAGGTTGCCACACAGTTTTAGGCTCAGTCCTTTATGAGCTTGAAATAAGTAACAAGAATTATAGAGAACCACTGACATTAAGGTTCTTTACTCAGAACCATCTTCTTACTTCTAAACCAAAAACACTGATGTTGCTCTCTTCCTTTTTCTTTTCTTTTTCCTCCTGAATGCACTGTATAGTTATTCATTTCTGACTGGCAGAAAGAAATTTCAATAAATTATGATTGCTACTCTATGAATTTTCAGAACATCTGAGTAATGTAAAATGATATATTTCAACAGAGAAAATGTTTCAGGTACTGTGGAGACATTTTCAATAGGTTTAGTGGGAATATGAAAAATGGTATTTCAAAGACTTTTCAGTATGAAATATCCTTCAGAAAATGACTGCTCAAGTGAAAATTTCTCTCTATATAACTAAGATAACGTTTATGGGGGTCATCTAGTGATAAAGATAAGCTGGGGAAAAAAAAACTTGTATGAGATGTAAACGTTAACTATGCTCTTTTTCAAAGAATTTTTAATCCCAGTAGAAGTCATAGAAAAGAACAATGGTTTTCCTTTTTTCTTCATACTGTGTGCTGGCTGCTGTTATTTATTTCCATGATTGTTCAAAACGGAACAGGAGGAGACAGAAATTCCCAATCTTTCTGCCCTGTGTTATGGTGCCAATTTCACTAGAGCAAGTGAGAACTCAGTACCTTATGTCACCACATTTAGAGATAAAGTAAAGATCAAATGCAGTATTGCACTGGATTTCCTGAGCTAAGTGGATGCTGAATGCTGCCAAAGGCTTCTCCCAAAGTCCAGGATTGTACATCACAATCAGTACTAAGAAAGAACATAGGAAAAGCATCACAGTTCAAAAGCATCAATTCTTTGGCACTCAGCCTTCTTTGTGGCCCAGCTGTCACATTCCTACTTGTTTTAATTTAAGCCTGAATTTTACAAAAAAGGAGCTCATGGTCTGAGCTGCAGTTAGCTCCAGGTCTTGTTTTTACTGACTGTATAGAGCTTCTCCTTCTTAGACCATTCCCTGACTGTTAGTAACATGTTTTGAAACATATAAATAGGAGTCCATTGTAATTAGAGTGGGTTTGTTAGAAAGACAGTAATGAGAACCCAACATGGGAGACAACAAAAGGAACGCAGATGTATAGAATAGACTTGTGGACTTTGTGGATGAGGGTAAGGGTGGGATGATATGGGAGAAGGGCATTGAAGCATGTTAATGTCATGTGTCTAATCAATCGCCAGCCCAGGATTGATGCTCGGGACTGGTGCAGCGAGATTTCCCGGGGGGGAGGGAGGAGGGAGGGGGGACCCGGAGGGGAAGCATATGTAAACCCATGGTGATATCATAACAATGTATGGCAAAAACAATAATAAAAAAAAAATTAATAAAAAAAAACAAAAAAACAACAAAAAAACAACTTTCAAAGTTGAGTTCATATACATAGAAAACCTGTATTTATCAATAATAATGAACTGATCTTCAAATGAACATAAACTTTGAATTCCACAAATTTGATAATTAAAAATGTGCCTTTGAGTTTTCAGCATAATTTCCTCTTGAATAAGGAGTTCTCAAAATAAAAATTTGGTATTTCTAGGCTCTTTATTGTCCCACTAGAACTTATTATACTCTGTTTTCACTACAAATAACAATTTCTTATATGAAGGCAGGAAGCTAGAATTTTAACAAGAATTATTGAAAATAAGGCAAATTAAATTCAAGGAAAAAATAAATGAAGAAATACGGTTACTATTATATAGCTATTTGTACATTGAATTATTCCATAGTTCAACAAATCTATGACAAACAAGCAACTGACAAACAAGCAATACACATGTTAGAGAAAGTGTTTGGGGTATGCGATGAGCAAAAATACATATGTATAATAGTATTAAGTCTGCTGGTCCTCCCTCTGCTATTGGTCCTTCTGTTGATTATAATAATTGCCTTTTTCAAAAAGAGTTTCAAGAAATCTGGTTGAGTATGCCCAGCTGGGCTTCTAAAATATTATACCTGCTCATAAAATGGACAATTCTTGAGAAACAGATGAATTCACCTTGTTACATTGTTTGTACCCTGTCAGTTTCTCCCAAATTAAGACTTGTATATGTCTTTATAGCAGAGTTAAATGAGAAAATGTCTGTTGTGACTTAATTTTCTTTCATAATATCTGAGGAAAATCTGTCACACCAATTTTTATTATTTTAATTATAAATATTAATATAATTTTTAAAAAAGAGAATGGCTTCTCATGAAACTCATCAAATCTCATTTGATCTATCCTCAAAGACTAAATATTTTAGGTCTATTAGTCATATGAAGGCTGAAATTATCTAGAGTGAAATTTAATTAAAAACTAAGCAATAAGATTCCCAGATTCTTAAGCCATAGGATATGGTTCATTAACTATTAGAGAATATTTTAAAAAGAAACAGTGTTAGACTTTTTGAGGATGGAAGAAAACTATCTGATGTGCCTCCATGATAAGCTGAATGATACGTATTTTGAGAAGTAAAAATTGGTGGAAAGGTGTCCCATTGTCATTTTGAGAAATTACTTCCTTTTTTAGACAAATTAAGTGTATGAAGTTAAAGAGAATACTAGGCCAGAACTCAAAAAATAATTTAACATTAGGTATATAGAATATAAATTATAAGACTTTCTCTTTAACTTTTGTGAGGTTGAAAAAGCATCTCATAATGGCAAAAACCTGTCTAAGGGCTGACGGCATGAAAACAATTAATCAAATAATAAGACAATTGCGAGTGATCTCCCACTAGCACTGTTAAAGAAAAAAGAAGGTACATTCTTTTCCTAAGAGAGAAACTTTTGCATGGTGGGAAAAAAAAATTTAAATAAAGTTATTATGCATGTAATCATCTACAGGCAATTAATTTAAAAAATCAGAAGAGAGAGAAAATCTCCCACATGTTGAATTCTGGGAAGGTAGCAAACACAGTTCCACCCCATCTGCCCATCTGTCTATGGCACAAGAACCAAAACAGCAGACAGTTATATTCTACTAGTAGAAGGAGTCAAAAGAGTGTTTAGTAGGAGTGTTGGTGCAGGAGGAGAGCAGAAGTTATCTGCTAATGCTAGAGAGGGTCTGCAGTTCCTGGAGCCCTTAGGTCAGTTTTTTATCACTTTGTTACTTGTTAGAATCAAGTGGGGGCCTATGAAAAGTACTCATGCTGGAGTTTCAGTTCTGGAAAACTAATTGAATAGGTCTTGGATGTGAACTGAGCAGTGAGAATTTTGGAGACTCCTTGGGTTTTCATCTTCATCCAAATTTGAAAACCACTGCTTCAAGGCAGAGTTTATGTTTTCCAGGTTCCCTGCAGTCAGGGGACAGAATCCTATAAATGCTTTTGGGAAAGAGTTTCAACAGTCACTTTAATGCTGGTGCTTCTAAGTGTGTGAAAGTGAAAGTGTTAGCCCACAAGGCTTCTCTACCCTTGGGATTCTCCAGGCAAGAATACTGAAATAGGTAGCCATTCCCTTCTCCAGGGCATCTTTCCAACCCAGGGATCGAACTCAGGTCTCCCACATTGCAGGCAGATTTTTTACTGTCTGAGTCACCAGGAAAGCACATCTCACTTTCCAGATCTACCAACCATGGGATAGGGAACTTCCTGGGAAGACTACTTTTCTTTCAATTTCTGAGGATGGCAGAAAAACTCAGCTCAGCAAAGCCCAGCTGAGTTACTGGGCTTTTGTTACTGTTAACCCTCAACAAAAGAGATTATTATGCCTTTACCAAACTAGCCAGACTCTGGTCAAGAGGCTCTAGCAAAATGATACAGGCTGGCAAAAGAAAAAAACTAAAGTAAACAATCAATTCAGGTCAGTCGCTCAGTCATGTCTGACCCTTTGCAACTCTATGGACCGCTGGACGCCAGGCCTCCCTGTCCATCACCAACTCCCAGAGTTTACTCAAACTCAGGTCTATTGAGTCGGTGATGCCATTCAATCACCTCATCTTCTGTTGTCCCCTTCTTTTCCCACCTTCAATCTTCCCCAGCATCAGGGTCTTTTCAAATGAGTCACTTCTTCACATCAGGTGACCAAAGCATTGGAGTTTCAGCTTCAGCATCAGTCCTTCCAATGAATATTCAGGACTGATTTCCTTTACAATTGACTGGTTGGATCTCCTTGCAGTCCAGGAGACTTTCAAGAGTCTTCTCTAACACCACAGTTCAAAAGCATCAATTCTTTGGCACTCAGCGTTTTTTATGGTCCAACTCTCACATCCATACATGACTACTGGAAAAACGATAGCCTTGACTAGATGGACCCTTGTTGGCAAAGTAATGTCTCTGCTTTTTAATATGTTGTCTAGGTTGGTCACAACTTTTCTTCCAAGGAGTAAGCATCTTTTTATAATTTCATGGCTGCAGGCACAATCTGCAGTGATTTTGGAGCCCCCCAAAATAAAGTCTGCCACTGTTTCCCCATCTATTTGCCATGAAATAGCAAACCTTTAAGGGAATCAGGAACATGAAGGATGAAAATCAAGTTGAACATCTGAAAGAAGGGGGTGCCTTTTTTTTTTAATGTGGTGGTTGTTTAAAAATTACCACTAAATACTTTCAAAATTACAGAATGATTTTGACAATAGCACAAAGAACTCCCATAGGTCCTCTACAGTTAAAACTGATTTCCCAGTTTTAACATTTGCTCTATCATTCTCTCTTCCTGTAGAAGGACATATTTTTTCCTGAACCATTTGAGCCAGTTGAAGATCTAATGGTCATTTAAAAATATTAACTTCAGTTCATTCCATATAAAATTTTCTTAAAGATTAGCTTGTCTTTTGGTCTTTGGAGATTTCTTATATACAATTACATAGATAGATAAACTTATTATATATAAAGGTAAATGTTATTTAGTGTATAGTCTTACTGAATGTCTTCTAGTATTATAAATAATTTATTTATGAATCTATTTTAATGGAATAATATACCACAAGCTGTTTTGCTACTTGCTTTTTTATTTTCTTAAAAATAGTTTTGGCTTAGTAACAATTTTACCACTCTCCCAGATTTTTTTAAATTTAATTATTTTAATTAATTAATTTATTTTAATTGGAGGCCAATTACTTTACAATATTGTAGCGGTTTTTGCCATACATTGATATGAATCAGCTATGGGTGTACATGTGTCCCCCATTCTGAACCCTCTCCCACCTCCCTCCCCACCCCATCCCTCAGGGTTGTCCCAGTGCATCTGCTTTGAGTGCCTGTATTATGCATCGAACTTTGACTGGCAATCTATTTCACATATGGTAATATACATGTTTCAATGCTATGCTCTCAAATCATCCCACCCTCTCCTTCTCCCACAGAGTCCAAAAATCTGTTCTATATATCTGTGTCTCTTTTGCTGTCTTGCATATACAGTCATCATTACCATCTTTCTAAATTCCATATATATGCATTAATATACTATATTGGTGTTTTTCTTTCTGACACTTCACTCTGTATAGTAGGCTCCAGTTTCATCCACTTCATTAGTACTGATTCAAATGTATTCTTTTTAACAGCTGAGTAATATTCCATTGTGCATATGTACCACAGCTTTCTTATCCATTCATCTGCCGAGGGACATCTAAGTTGCTTCCATGTTCTAGCTATTGTAAACAGTGCTGAGATGAACATTGGTACATGTGGTTGGCTTTTAACTAGAACTGAAGGGAGGGAGTCTGAATAAGTCTTAAAATATAATAACTCTTGTAGTTATGTGATCAGAGCCCAAAATAAACACTTTGCAGATTTTTTTCATGTTTATAGTAAAGTTTCCATACATCAAAAGAGTTTTCATCACTGAGAATATAATTAGTGGTGGATTGAAAAGAGAAAGAGAGACAGGCATCATGAGGGGAAATGTATGAAACCTGATAAAAATCTCAAAAAGATCAAGATGGATATTAAAAAATTTTTCAGTAGGGCATCCTTACAAGGTTCTGCAAAAGGGAACAAAAGAACATTACAGGATAACAATTAACATACTAGATGAATAATCCCCTGGACTGTGGAAGAGTTTGCCTTCTTAGACTGAAAGTAATCCCTGAATCACAAATGGAATTAATGACAAAGCTCATACATGTCAACATTTTCTCATTAAATTCCAGATGTGGAAGGGTAAAGAAAGCAAAATCTTACAGATTTTCAGACTAAATGTGGAAATACTTTTCCACTTAGAATGGAGATAGAATCAGAGTTGGTTGAGATCTTTTATTTGTAGCATAGGGAACTAGGAAGCGATAGAAAAGTTTGAGAGAAGAGTTCACAGAATAGCTCATGAGATAATGGTTCAAAAACTAAGAATCCCAAGAATGAATCCATCTCTCTGAGTGATTAGAAAAATACTTTGCCTATGCAAGAATATTGAAAATTCTAAGTATAAATATGCTAAGTATTTATAAATTCTAAGTATAAATTTCCTGTGTCTCCTGCATTGACAAGGGAATTCTTCACCACTGTGCCACCTGGGAATCCCCCAAGTATGTTTACCCATGTTCCATATCTCTGGAAGATAATTGATAAAGGACTCAAGCAAATGGCTGATTGGATCCAAAGAGACACCTGAATACACCAGAAAGACAAAGTGGAAAACAATGAAAAAATGTGTAAAAGTGGAAAACTGCATTAATTTTATGAAGGTGAAGAGAAACTAGGATGATAACCTATTCTGAAAACAGATGCTTTCATCAAATCCCAGGAGATGGAAGGAAGCATCTGAGAAAATGTTAATAAAGCATTCCTAAATCCTCAAGTAGTTATCATATAAACAGAATACAATTGTAGCCTGAAAAAGAAGTTTGACAAATGGGGTTGACCTGCCTTTTTTGTTTTTGCTTTAGTCTATGATTGTTTTAGCTCTTTAGGTATTTGGGAAACATTTAGCCCCAGTCCCACTTTGCAACACACTCCTAAAAATCCCCCTCCCATTTGCTCCCCGAATCAAAGTTAGAGCATTGGTATGCACTGAATTTTGTTCCCTCAAAGTTTGAATGCTAAAGCCCTAGTCTGCAAAGTGACTGCATTTGCGGATACAGTTGTTGCTGGGTCACTAAGCCATGTCCAACTCTGCAGATGGAGTACTTTCAGTTAAATGAGGTCATAAAGGTGAAGCCCTAATCCAATGGGAGTGGTGTCCTTCCAAGAAAGGCTAGACCAGGGCTTTTGCTCTCTCTTTGTGCACACACAGAGGACAGGCCCTGTGGAGACACAGCAGGGAGGTGACCATCTATAAACCAAGAAGAAATGCATCCCCAGAAACTAAACCTGAGGGCACTGAGCTCCTAGACTTGCAGCCTCCAACTCTGTGGGAAACACTTTCCTGCTGAAGTCACCTACACTGTGAAGTTTTGGCATGCAGCAACACACCATCAGAACAGGTCTCCACAAGGTTTTTCTACAAAGAGACCAATAGTAAATATTCTCTGCTGTTATACTGTGAAGGCAGTCATGGATAATATGCAAGTTAATAACATAGCTGAATTTCAATAAAGCTTTCTTTAGAAGAACAGGCTGAAGTTGTAGCTTGCTAACTTCTGCTCAAAAAGTCTTTCTTGGTAACAGTTGCCATGTATCAAAATCATCCCAAGAGTTTGCTTATGGCAGACACCTGAAATCAACTCTTAATATTACCAAGAGAACTTGAATATTTCATGCAAGTGTATAAGACACTAAACAACTGAGAACACTTCGTTCTGACTCCCCTGTCTTCCCCACGCCTGCTTTTTCACACAGTCTCCTTATTGTCCTCCTAAAAATGTCCAAACAATGGCTTCTAATCCTTAAGTACAGTTTTTCTCTTCTTTGACAAACACCTTCTATTAGCTATATCCAAAACAAGCTACATTCTGCCTGTTTCCCTACTTTTAAAGTAATCCTAGAAGATATTTTGTCCTCCTTCCCAGATTAGTGTTCCTTCAGAGCCTTATCATGCCTGAAATTCTAAAAAAAAAAAAATTTAAAGCTTCTGCTACCTATGCCCTGGTGACTGGTAATTCCATAGATATTTCTGCAGCTATATCAGGCCCAAACACCCTCAAGCACATCTTTTATGTTGACTTAATCTTCTTCCAAGAAAGGTCTTGCCATAGACTCCTAGTTCCTAGTGTCGAAAGTCTACTCCTCCTTTATCTCTCTCAAACTCCTGCACCTGTAACCTGGGCTAGGACAGCCTGGCAGAGGCAGGCAAGTAAGAAAATCTGGGATTGAGAGGTATTGAATTTTTGTTCTCTGCAGGTTAATTATGCCTTTCATACATCCTTAATCCATCAGACTTCCTCAACATAAATCAGTCTGCACCATACTAGACCCTCCATAAATATTTACTGAATGAATGAATTGGAAGCACAATTTCATGTTTTAAATGATGTAAGATCTGTAGTCCAGGAAAGATCACTTTCCACCTTCAAATAACTCAAGCACAGTGGCTGCTGAAAATAGGAATTTTTAACACAGAGAGCATTACTGTCAACCATACATTCTTCTAAGAGAAAGTATTGATATAGAGAAAGACCGATTGTCTGATACTTCTCCATAAATGTTTGCAAATCAATGCCCTTATTATTACTAACAATGCTGCAATAAATAACCTTGTATATATTTCTTATCATCCATGGACAGGCAGGAAGTGTTCCCGACTCCTTGCTTTCTCTATGTAATAGGAATACACTCATGCCCTTCTCTATTGTTACTGTTGTTTTATTGTTCACTTGCTAAGCCTTGTTCAACTGTTTCTGACCCTATGGACTTCAGCATACCAGGCTTCCCTGTCCTGCACTATTTCCCGGGGTTGGATCAAATTCACATGCACTGAGTCAATGATGCTATCTAAACATCTCATCCTCTGCCATCCCCTTCTCCTTTTGCCTTCAGTCTTTCCCAGCTTTCCCCATAGGTTGAGTATACTCCACTGCCTGAATAATTTCAGACTTAGTCACATGACTTCTTTGTCCAGTAGAATGTGGACAGAAGTAAGCGTGTGCTAAGGTCAAGCAGAGACTTGAAGTCTGCTGTGTTTCCACTAAGCCTCTTTAGCTTCTGCTCCTGCATTAAGAACATGATCCTGATAGCAGGGGAAACTTCAGCCCTGGTTCAGGAATGAGGAGTTTCCAGACAGACCAGAAGCTGACCTGCTGCCCTCATACAAGCAATAATTATGTTTTGGTTGTTAGCCACTGAGATTTCAGAGCTGCTTATGGCTGCTATACAAGCTGACTAGCAGAGTAAGGTTAAATTTCCAGAACCGGGATTTCTGGGTCAAAGGGTAAATGCAATTTTTATTTTGATAGTTATTGCCAATTTTCACTCCATAGCAACAGTACTGTTTTGCACTGCAACAACTTATCACTATGTCTATTGCCTCTGCAACTGTTCATGTTAAATGTCTGGAATTTTCCCAAACGGAGAAGAAATTGTATGTTAGAGTTCGGTACCTTTGCGTTTCTCCAGTCAAGATTGAGATTATTCCTCTTTGTAGCTTAAGGCCCCTGTGTTTCAGAGAACTCTCTGCTAATAACTTGGTCCATTTTTTTTTTCTGTTGGTTTCTTCTCAATTTCTAGATGCTGGATGTGTAGTAAGGTTAGTCTCTTAACAGTATGATCAATCTTCTTTATTTGTCCTTCGTCATTTGACTAAGCTTAGGTGTTTTGTTTTGCCTTTAACCTTAAATGTTGTTTTATTTGACTTTAAATACCTAAATCTGTGTCATCTTTTTATGGCTGAAATGGAAATCAGTTGCATCTTTTGAAGATGTTTCCAAAGGGTAGAAGAAGTAAATGTGGAAAAGCATGTTTGAAAGAGCTCTTTGCTGAGTGTATTTGGTTAGGGTCAGCCCTTTAACATGTGAATTATGTATTTCACAATATGGAGATACCTGGGTTTGGTAAGTCCTACTTTTATTATAACCAAGATTCTTTGTCTTAAGATATTCAAACCCAGGTTTTATAAAAGCACATTTTTTTTCAGAATTAAATGCCAAGAAAACATTGTTCTAGCCAAACCTGAAAAGAATTAAATGGAATACAATCCATTTTACATGGGTGAATAAGAACAAAACTAATTTTTAAAAAGTCACACGAATGCTCCAAGAAGCACAGTGTAGCAGAATAATCTGATTAGTAAAGTATACATACTTTTTGCTATCGTTTAATCACAAAAGACTGAAAAGTTTATTAGACAATTTACTTGCACCTCTTTTCTGCTCAGCACTCACATCTAGAGACAATAATCCAGTATCTATTTTCCAGAATAGTAATTTTTTTGAAATATTTTAGTTAGTTTGCATTTTAAAAATTGTAGTATGTGCTCTCTTAAACATTTTTCAGTTAGAATCTGAAATTATTGACCACCAGTTTAAGCAGTTAGACTCTATTTTTAGTTTCTAATAAAAATAAATGGTTTCAAAAATCTTATTTGTGCACTTATATAGACAAGTCTAAGTTATGTTGGTCATAATTTTTGGATACTGCAAATGAATGTATTACTCTGTTGACTAACTCAATTTCTTGAGAATATGAAAAAAAGAAAAAAAACCCACAAGCAAAAAAATCTTACAGAGACTTATCCAAAGGCTCTTAATTATACTGTTGATCTTTCACCTTGACACACCTCTATTAACTTAATATATTCAGAAAGGTTTGAAAAGATTGAAATATTGTTGATTTCAATATGTCTTTGCCAATAAATGTTTTAGGTAAAGTGTTTTAATCTTATCACACTATTATATATGTTTGTCAAAACCTGGACTTACAGATTTACCTTATTCAATTTGGAAAATGTCAGCCATACAACCTAATTGGTAAAACCAGTCAATACTTTCCAACTAATCAGCCACATCAGAATTCTTTCTGTCAGAGAAAGTCAGACTTCATTTTTCAATTCAAATAAACATATTAATATGCATTCCTACGACAACCAGTTCATTTCTGAATTCTAAGATGGAGCCATCCCATGAATATCTCAGATGAATGAAATAGTGTGCTGCCATCTCCAATATTTCTTATGGAAGTTCCCTTGATTTCCTTTCATAGCACTCTCTTGGGAGTAAGTAATATTTTCACAATAATTGGTGAATGAAAGTGGGAAGGTCTCCAAATGAAAACTGTCATTGTTTCTCTACTGTCCTACTCTAAAATATATATAAATCCCAACAAACTCTGTGCTTCTAAGGCCATTTTATAAACAAAAATTTAACTAAGACAGGGACAAATATTGCTGTTTTAATTAAAAGGTGTCCTTCTGGAAAATAATTCTTATGTCAAATGTTCACTTTGTTTTACACCTTAACAAATCCTTTTTGGATGGCACAATCTCCAGAATGAAAATTTCTAGGGAAGAACAAGTATGGAATGTGAGCTACTGGAATATGATTTACTCAAAATACTCTTGTCTATACAGTTGACCTTTGAGCAGCATGGTTTTGAACTTCCCGGGTCCATATATATGTAAATCTCTTTCACTAAACATGTGCCACAGTGCTCCATGATGTGTAGTTGACCCAAAAAGTGGAAACTTGAATATGAAGAAACCAGGAATAAAAAGGCCAATGATGAAATTATACATGGATTTTCTACGTGTGGAGGATCAGTAGCCCTAACAATGATGTTATCCTTGGACCAACTGTGTGCTTTGGAATGTGTTTGTGTACAACAAATAATTGTCTGTCCACGGTTTTAAGTTGATTAGCTCAAAAGGTAATATTTCCTGTTCCTAGAGGAAACTTAACAAATTTTTTAACACATAACCTTTTCAGACAAATAATATTATTTTATAAGGGGGAAACTTTCCATCTTGAGCAGACAGAGACTAGAAAACCCACACCTGTAAAATATTTGGAATCCCTGTGTACTGGGTTGAATCATAACCTTAGAAAATTCATGTCCACCCAGAACTTATGGATTATGACCTAATTTGGAAATACAGTCTTTCCAGATGATATCAAGTTAAGATGAAGTTATACTGAATTAGAGTAGGCTCTGAATCCAATATGACTGCTTTCTTTATGAGAAGAGGGAAATTTGGGCCGAGAGATACAGACACACAAATGGAAGATGGAGAGATAGAAACAACCAAAGCTAGAAGAGGAAAAGGGGGATTCTTACCTAGAGGCATGGGGGAGAGAATGGCCCTGCCAACACTTTCATTTCATATTTTTGAAATATAAAGAATATTCCTGAGAATGATCTTTTTCCTACTTACATCATAAAATTTTATTATGTCAATCTCAAATTAGATCTGATAGACAGAGTGCCTGAAAAATGATGGACAGAGTTTCATACATTGTACAGGAGGCAATGAACAAAACTATACCCCAAAAAAACAAATGCATAAACGTAAAATTCTTGTCTGGGGAGGCCTTACAAGTAGCTGTGAAAAGAAGAGAAGCAAAAGGTAAAGTAGAAAAGGAAAGATATACCCATTTGAATGCAAAGTTCGAAAGAATAGCAAGGAGAGATGAGAAAGCCTTCCTAAGTGAACAATGCAAGAAATAGAGGAAAACTATAGAATTGACAATATCCGCTGCATTATCAAAAAAGCAAGAGACTTCCAGAAAAACATCTACTTCTGCTTTATTGACTATGCCAAAGCCTTGAACTGTGTGGATCACAATAAACTGTGGAAAATTCTGAAAGATATGGGAATACCAGACCATCTGACCTGTCTCTTGAGAAACCTGTATGCAGGTCAGGAAGCAACAGTTAGAACTGGACATGAAACAACAGACTGGTTCCAAATAGGAAAAGGAGTACATCAAGGCTGTATATTGTCACCCTGCTTATTTAACTTATATGCAGAGTACATCATGAGAAACACTGGGCTGGAAGAAGCACAAGCTGGGATCAAGATTACTGGGAGAAATTTCAATAACCTCAGATATGCAAACGACACCACCCTTATGGCAGAAAGTGAAGAGGAACTAAAAAGCTTCTTGATAAAAGTGAAGGAGGAGAGTGAAAATGTTGGCTTAAGGCTCAACATTCAGAAAACTAAGGTCATAGCATCCAGTCCTATCACTTCCTGGGAAATAGATGGGGAAACTGGAAAAAGTGTCAGACTTCATTTTTGGGGCTCCACAATCACTGCAGATGGTGATTGCAGACATGAAATCAAAAGATGCCTACTCCTTGGAAGGAAAGTTATGGCCAACCCAGATAGCATATTGAGAAGCAGAGACATTACTTTGCCAACAAAGGTCTGTCTAGTCAAGACTATAGTTTTTCCAGTAGTCATGTATAGAAGTGAGAGTTGGACAGTGAAAAAGGCTGAGCACTGAAGAATTGATGCTTTTGAACTGTGGTGTTGGAGAAGACTCTTGAGAGTCTCTTGGACTGCAAGGAGATCCAACCAGTCCATCCTGAAGAAGATAAGTCCTGGGTTTCACTGGAAGGACTGATGTTGAAGCTGAAACTTCAATACTTTGGCAACCTCATGTGAAGAGTTGACTCATTGGAAAAGACCCTGATGCTGGGAAGGATTGGGGGCAGGAGGAGAAAGGGAAGACAGGATGAGATGGCTGGTAGGCATCACCAACTCTATGGACATGGGTATAGGTAGACTCTGGGAGTTGGTGATGGACAGGGAGGCCTGGCATGCTGTGGTTCATGGGTTCGCCAAGAGTCAGACATGACTGAGCTACTGAACTGAACTAAACTGAAAGGATAGGAAAGACTAGAGATCTCTTCAAGAAAATTAGAGATACCAAGGGAACATTTCATGCAAAAATGGGCTCAATAAAGGACAGAGATGGTATGGACCTAACAGAAACAGAAGATATTAAGAAGAAGTGGCAAGAATACACAGAAGAACTATACAAAAAAGATCTTCATGACCCAGATAATCACAATGGTGTTATCACTCGCCTAGAGCCAGACATCCTGGAATGTGAAGTCAAGTGGGCCTTAGGAAGCATCACTACGAACAAAGCTAGTGGAGGTGATGGAATCCCAGTTCAGCTATTTCAAATCCTAAAAGATGATGCTGTGAACGTTTTGGACTCAATAAGCCAGCAAATTTGGAAAACTTAGAAGTGGCCACAGAACTGGAAAAAGTCCGCTTTCATTCCAATCCCAAAGAAAGGCAATGCCAAAGAATGTTCAGGCTATTACACAAATGTGATCATTTCACATGCTAACAAAGTAATGCCAAAATTCTCCAAGACAAACTTCGATAGTACAGGAACTGTGAACTTCCATATGTTCAAGCTGTATTTAGAAAAGTCAAAGGAACCAGAGATCAAATTGCCAACATCTGCTGGATCATCACAAAACCAAGAGAAAATTCTGGTACACCATCTATTTCTGCTTCACTGACTATGCCAAAGCCTTTGACTGTGTGGATCACAACTAACTGAGGAAAATTCTTAAAGATATGGGAATACCAGACCACCTGACCTTCCTCCTGCGAAAACTATATTGCAGATCAAGGAGCAATAGTTAGAACCAGACAATGAACAATGGACTGGTTCCAAATCAGGAAAGAAATACGTCAAGCTTGTTTATTTTCACATGACTTATTTAACTTATATGCAGAGTACATCATGTGAAATGCCAGGCTGGATGAATCACAAGCTGGAATCAAGATTGCCTGGAGAAATATCAATAACCTCAGATATGCAGATGACACCATCCTTATGGCAGAAAGCAAACAGCAACTAAAGAACCTCTTGATGAAGGTGAAAGAAGAGAGTGAAAAAAAAACTAGCTTAAAGCTCAACATTCAGAAAATGAATAAATGGCATCCAGTCCCATCACTTCATGGCAAACAGATAGGGAAACAATGAAAATAGTGACAGACTTTATTTTCTTGGACTCCTAAGTCACTGCACATGGTGACTGCAGCCACAAAATTAAAAGATGCTTGTTCCTTGGAAGAAAAGCTATGACCAACCTAGACAGCTTATTAAAAGCAGAGACTACTTTGCTGACAAATGTTCATAGGGTCAAAACTATGGATATTCAACTGAGAGTTGGACCATAAAGAAAGCTAAACACAAAAGAACTGATGCTTTTGAGCTGTGGTGCTGGAGAAGACTCTTGAGAGTCTCTTGGACCAAAAGGAAATCAAACCAGTCCATCCTAAAGGAATTCTGTCCTGAATATTCATTGGAAGGACTGATGCTGATGCTGAAGATCCAATACTTTGACCACTTGATGTGAAGAAGTGACTCACTTGATAAGACCCTGATGCTGGGAAAGTATGAAGGCAGGAGGAGAAGGGTATGACAGAGGATGAGAAGGTTGGATCGCATTACTGACTCAATGGATATAAGTTTGAGCAAGCTCCACGAGATGATAAAGGACAAGAACCCTGGAGTGCTGAATTTCATTGGGTCACAAAGAGTCAGAGACGACTGAATAATGAACAGCAACAGTTCATGGAATTTTATTATGTTAGCCCTGTAGCTAATACATGTTGAGGCTAGGATCTCTTGAAGGGAAGTGAAAATGTAAGTCACTCAGTCGAGTCTGACTCTTTGTGAGCCCATGGACTATGGCAAACCAGGCTCCTCTCTCCACTGAATTCTCTGGGCAAGAATACTGGAGAAGTTTGCCATTCCCTTCTCCAGGGGATCTTCCAAACCCAGGGATCAACTCTGGGTCTTCTGCATTGCAAGCAAATACTTTACCAACAGAGCCACCAGGGAAGGGTCTCTTATATCTATGAATCATTGAATTTTAAAAGGGATAGATATATGCACATTTCAAGTGGCAGAGTTTCAGATAGTGTTGCTGACCTGAAAAGAAGCTAAAATATCCAGTGATTTTGTTAAGCAAGGATGCAGCTTGTCCTCTGACTAGCATAGTTTGGCTTTGAATAGATTTTGTGAAATTCAAAAGCACTTGCTCCTTGAAAGGAAAGCTATAACAAACCTAGACAGTATCTTAAAATGCAGACACATCACTTTGCTAGCAAAGGTCTGCATGGTCAAAGCTAAGGTTTTTCCAGTAGTCATGTGTGGATGTGAGAGTTGGACTATGAAGAAGGCAGAATGCAAAAGAAATGATGCTGGAGAAGACTCTTAAGAGACTCTTGAACGCAAGGAGATTAAACCAGTCCATCCTAAAGGAAATCAACCCTGAATATTCATTGGAAGGACTGATGCTGAAGCTTTAATACTTTGGCCACCTGATGCTAAGAGCCGACACATTGGGAAAAACCCGGATGCTAAGAAAGACTGAAGGTAAATGGAGACTGGGGTGGCAGAAGAAGAGATGGTTGAATAGCATCACTGACTCAATAGACATGAACTTGAGCCAACTCTGAGAGACAGTGGAAGACAGAGGAGACCGGCATGCTGAAGTCCATCGGGTCACAAAGTGTAAGACAGAACTTAAAAACTGAACAGCAACAAAAGACCTTGAGGATTTAGAAAGAGTATTAAATTGTTTAAGGGCAATAATAATTTGCATGAAACCAAAGATTAGTTCTCAAATTTTTAGAAACAGTTTGTAGGAATAGTTGGAAAGCAAAGACCCTCCTCAGAGAGGGAGATGGGGATGGAATTAACTTATGTGTTTTAGAAAATAAGGAGATACTGCTTACATATTAATGCTGAAGAAGAGATCTGCACTGTTTACCCTAAGGGGAGGGAGTTCTTGTTGTAGACTGTAGACATTCCCTGAAGAAGAAACAGCTGACACTGACTGACTCCCAGGTCTTAACCCAAAGGAGTTTTTGAGATTCGTAGACTTAAGATGCATGGAATATTGGATGGCAAATATAATACAAATATTCTCCAAATAATCAGATTTGGAGAAAATGATGGACTTGAATGAAATTGAGTTTGAAATCTACTAAAAGATACTTTAAAAATCTTGAGGAAATTCAAGATAATTGGTAGAAATTTAAGAAAATGTGCAAAGGCAAATGAAGTCACAGAGATTTTTTCAAAATTAATTTTTGGGGGGCTTCATAAACTTTAAGAAGCTATAGGAATAAAAAATAATCCAAAACCCCTTTGTCATCACTGATTTTCTAAAATAAACTAAATCTCTCCTTGTAGCTAAAAAAAAAAATACAGTGCAGCTAATCTAATTCTGTCTGACTCTGTCTGATTATGGAACCTAAGACATGGTCGATAATATTGAGTTAGGCTCTAGGGAAGGTTTGTGCCTTCCAGAAAATGAAACAATTAATTTGCAGATATGGAAGATGCTTGCTTACATTGCTCTAGATGTTTGCCAGTATCTTTTCTGTTACTTTCTGAATTCTATGCCTTCTTTCATTGTGAAATCTTCCAAGGCCCTGATGACTTCGAGTTTCTATTGGAAAGATTTATGTTTTCCTATCTCCTGTGGGTGGTTTCAGTTCTGGGCTTCATTGTATTAATTTTTCTTTTTGAGGTCTCCGTGGGCCACACAGCCTTAAAATGTCCTGCAAAATCGTGTACAGGGTCACTGGTGTTTATAAATTCTCAGATGAAATGTTTTTCCTCTCCATCTAGTTCAAGGGTTCAGAAAACAAGTCTCTTCCTTTTCCCCTTTTTTGGTGAAAGTATTATTTCTTTTTCACTCTTATACTGCAGGTGTGACCTTTGGGGTAACACTTTGTATGGAGACATTTTGTCAGATTCCCTATTTTCTGTGAACTGTGGGTTCATTTTTTCCCCCTTTACTGTAAGTCTTCAAAGCAGTTAGTTAATCCCTTTAAGTTTAGACAGAACTGCCCATTGAGAGAAGGCCTTTGAATGCTCTTAATTTCAAGTTCCTGATTTAGTTGCATTTCTGGGCTCTTTTCCCTACATTTGTGCCTGCTTAACATTGGATTTAAAAAGAAAAAAAAAATAATGCAACATTGGAAATCAACTATAGTTCAATGAAAATATTTAATTGACAATTGTAGTTGGTTTTATAAGAACTACTTTACTCAGTTTTCCTTCTGAAAGTATAATTTCTTCTACTTTTTATAGTTTCAGTTGTAATAAAGGATTTCTGAGAGTGTATGGAATGATAATTTTCAGATTATTAACATAATTATATCATCCCCCCAAATGACTTAAATTGCATTATTTTTTCTTGCTAAAGATATCAAAATAAATCCAATGCAAGACATAGCAAGCCTTCTAAAAATATTCACCCATTTCCCCCCACCTCTGATTTCCCATACCCCTAACAAAACCTCAAAACTTAAATCAAGTAGGAAAGATTTTCTGACCAAATTTCTCTCCCTCAATATTAGCACGCGAGTGTAGCCTTTCTAAATTTTCTTAGTGTTCTCTTAACACTACCTGAGAATAAGCTTTCCCAGCATTGTATGCACCGAGGTGATAAGCAAGTAATCTAGATCAGCCAAAAAAATGTAGAATGAGAATTACTTAAAAGCAGTTCAATTGTGAGCTATTCAAAAAGGTAGACATTTGTCGAAACAAGTCATGAGTGGCAGGAGTTTCTGTGGTAATCACAGTCCCTCAGCCCTGGAGGAAGCAGGTGGTGATCTGGGTCAATGTTACAGCCTCGTCTGCTCTGAGACCTGATTCTTGGCTCTACTTGCTGCCCTATGAGCTAACATCCTTCGGTATTTTCTTATCTTGCTTAAATCATGTTTCTGTTCAAATCTAAATGCACGACTAACTCTAGTACTGTTTTGCATATTGGTATCAACCAGGGTGGGGTGGGGGCGATGGTGCTTTTACAAATACCAGTGCCTGGGATTCATTAGGATTAGTGAAATCAGAATTTCTGTGGAAGGGCAAAGACATTTCCAGGTGAATCCAAGATATACCCAAAGAGTTGAGAAAGACAGTTCCAGGGGATATGTATAAAGAAGCCCAAAGTTACAGAAGCAAATAAGAAACCATGAGGAGTCTGTGTAGGTAGTTTACCAAAAAATCCTTTTGACCCACCTGAAAACCAATATTACCCTGTTTATAATAGATCTTTCCCTAAATATTAGAATAAAATACATGTGTTATCACCCTTATTTTCAGGCTCTGAATATTCATTCTAATTCTTCTTCAGAGGTCATTTGTTCAACAAGTTTAACCACAAGCAATATGAAAGGAAGTGAAATTGACCTTGAGACAGTTATGAACAAACAATAATGAACTTAGCTAGAGTTCATGCCAATTTCACAGGGAAGAAGGCTTAAGCCATCAATCAGGAGGAGACTTTCTACACTTATTTTGCATTTTTTCTACTTTTTATTTTATATTAGAGTACAGCTGACTAACAATGTTAAGATAGTTTCAAGTGAAGAGCAAAGCAAATCAGCCATACATTTACATGTATCCATTATGCCCCAAACTCCCTCCCATCCAGCCTGCCACAAAACATTGAGCAGAGCTTCCTGTGCTATACAGTAGGATCTTATTGGTTATCCATTTTAAATACAGCAGTAGGTACAGGTCTATTTCAAAATCCCTAACTATCCCTTCACCTCTTTCTTCCCCTCTGGCAACCTTAATTTGCATTTAATTCTTAAAAAGGAAATTTGGTCAGTTTTCTTGTTTTTTATTTGTTTTAAAGCCACCTCACAAATGAACTGATGATTTAGAAAGCAGAGAAGGATCCTAATAGAATCAGGCGTACTGACAACACTCAGAAGTTATGACTGACGCAATGGTGAAGAGAAAAACAGATGGAAAAACCATTCAAAGAGGTCAAATAATTAAGAACATGACTTAAGCTCATTTAATTGTAGTCTTCTACATGTTTCAGTATTCTAGATGGAAGATTGTATAACATAAAAAATAGCTTTAATCATCAAAAAACATACCATGCTTAGCATCTTTACTAAGTAAAGAGAATATGCAGCTCATGTGAAAAGAATCTCAAATGGTTAAATTTTCATGTTATCCTCTAAAGTCTCAAGTATTCTTTAAAATTCACTTTGCAATGTATTAACATTAAATGCGTAAAGCCTTATTGCATTTTCTAGAAATACTGCTGTTAGTTGTAAACTAAAGTATATCACAAAGATTTTCCAATATGTATCTGATGAATTCAATTTTCTACAAGATTTTTAAAATGTATTGCACACATGTTTACTGTTTTAATAAAATTCTACCAAAACTCATACATTTATGCAATATCTATAAAGTACATAAATACTTTGTACTTCTGTTATTCTTTTGTAAATATATTAAAAATTACTTTTTTCATTATTGGTTTGCTTTTACATATGTAAAAATGCTTCCAGTTTAAGCTAAATTTGGAAAAGAAGTTCTATTTGGAAAAAATGTTTAAATGTAAAATATCTAAAATGCTTTCATTATATTTCAATGCAATCTTTCAAATAACTTATTATACCTTTGATCTATAGAATAAAATATCTTCTAAGAAAAACTTTTAGCTAAATGACATATGGCCTCCACTTGACCAAAGATTAGTGAAAATGCAAAATGGGTTTAAAATTGTAAGGCCTGTGTTAATCATTGCTGAGATTAAAATGAGATCAGGAAATAAAATGGATTCTTCTGAGAAGAAGGTTGATAACAAAAAATGTTGGAAAAAAATAGACTGTGTGAATGATGGAAGGTTTGGGTAATGTAATTTTGTAAGTTCAGTTCAGTTCAGTCACTCAGTAATGTTCAACTCTCTGGGACCCCATGGACTGCAGCACACCAGGCCTCCCTGTTCATCCCCAACTCCCAGAGTCCACCCATACCCATGACCATTGAGTCAGTGATGCCATCCAATCATCTCATCCTCTGTTGTCCCCTTCTTCTCCTGACCCCAGTCCTTCCCAGCATCAGGGTCTTTTCAAATGAGTCAACTCTTGGCAAGAGGTGGCCAAAGTATTGGAGTTTCAGCTTCAACATCAGTCCTTCCAATGAACACTCAGGACTGATCTCCTTTAGGATGGACTGGTGGGATCTCCTTGCAGTCCAAGGGACTCTCAAGAGTCTTCTCCAACACCACAGTTCAAAAGCATCAATTCTTCAGTGCTCAGTTTTCTTTATAGTCCAACTCTCACATCCATACATGACTACTGGAAAAACCATAGCCTTAACTAGATGGATCTTTGTTGACAAAGTGATGTCTTTGCTTTTTAATATGCTGTCTAGGTTGGTCATAGCTTTTCTTCCAAGGAGTAAGCATCTTTTAATTTTATGGCTGCAATCACCATCTGCAGTGATTTTGGAGCCTCCAAAAATAAAGTCTGACACTTTTGCCACTGTTTCCCCATCTATTTTCCATGAAGTGATGGGACGGGATGCCATGATCTTAGTTTTCTGAATGTTGAGTTTTAAGCCAATTTTTTCACTCTCCTCTTTCACTTTCATCAAGAGGCTCTTTAGTTCTTCTTCACTTTCTGCCATAAGTGTGGTGTCATCTACATATCTGAGTTTATTGATATTTCTCCCAGGAATCTTGATTCCAGCTTATGCTTCATTCAGCCCAGCATTTCTCATGATGTAATCTGCATATAATTAAATAAACAGGGTGACAATATATAGCGTTGATGAACTCCTTTCCCTATTTGGAACCAGTCTGTTGTTCCATGTCCAGTTCTAACTGGTTCTTCCTGACCTGAAAACAGGTTTCTTAAGAGGCAGGTCAGGTAGTCTGGTATTCCCATCTCTTTCAAAATTTTGCACAGTTTATTGTGATACACACAGTCAAAGGCTTTGGCACAGTCAATAAAACAAAAGTAGATGTTTTTCTGGAACTTTCTTGTTTTTTGATGATCCAGCGGATGCTGCAATTTGTTCTCTGGCTCCTCTGACTTTTCTAAATCCATCCTGAATATCTAGAAGTTCGTGGCTCACGTATTGTTAAAGCCTGGCTTGGAGAATTTTGAGCATTACTTTACTATAATGTGATATGAGTGCAATTGTGTGGTAGTTTGAGTCTTCTTTGGCATTGCCTTTCTTTGGGATTGGAATGAAAACCGAACTTTTCCAGTCCTGTGGCCACTGCTGATTTTTCCAAATTTTCTGACATATTGAGTGCAGAACTTTCACAGCATCATCTTTTAGGATTTGATATAGCTGAACTGGAATTCCATCACTCCCCCTAGTTTTGTTTGTAGTGATCCTTCCTAAGGCCCACTTGACTTCACATTCTAGGATGTCTGGCTGTAGGTGAGTGATCACACCACTGTGATTATCTGGATCATTAAGATCTTTTGTACAGTTCTTCTGCGTATTCTTGCTACCTCTTCTTAATGTCTTCTGCTTCTGTTAGGTCCATACCATTTCTGTCCTTTATCAAGCCCATCTTTGCATGAAATGTTCCCTGGGTATCTCTAATTTTCTTGAAAAGATCTCTAGTATTTCCCATTCTATTGTTTTCCTCTGTTTCTTGCATTGATCACTTAGGAAGGCTTTCTAATCTCTCCTTGCTATTCTTTGGAACTCTGCATTCTAATGGGTATATCTTTCCTTTTCTCCTTTGCTTTTTGCTTCTCTTCTTTTCACACCATTTGTAAGAGGTCCTCAGACAGCCATTTGCTTTTTTGCACTTCTTTTTCTTGAAGATGGTCTTGATCTCTGTCTTCTGTACAATGTCACAAACCTCCATCCACAGTTCATCAGGCACTCTGTCTATCAGAATCAGTCCCTTAAATCTATTTTTCACTTTTACTGTATAATTGTAATATCACAGTATTATCACGGTAATTCAAGTCTATGCCCCAACCAGTAATGCTGAAGAACCTGAACGGTTCTATGAAGACCTACAAGAACTTTTAGAACTAACACCCCCCAAAAATGTCCTTTTCATTACAGAGGACTAGAATGCAAAAGTAGGAAGTCAAGAAACACCTGGAGTAACAGGCAAATTTGGCCTTGGAGTACAGAATGAAGCAGGGCAAAGGCTAATAGTTTTGCCAAGAGAACACACTGGTTATAGCAAACACCCTCTTCCAACAACACAAGAGAAGATTCTACCCATGGACATCACCAGATTGCCAACAATGGAATCAGATTGATTATATTCTTTGTAGCCAAAGATGGAGAAGCTCTATAACAATCAGTAAAAACAAAAATTGAAGAAAGTAGGGAAAACCACTAGACCATTCAGGATTGGGCTAACAATATAAATTAAAATTATTTTCAGTAAAAATATCATAGGCATGTTTCCCTTACTCATCAGCACTTGAATACTTTGATTATCATTTATTCATTTGTAGCTTATTTTGCTTTTTTGTGAGATTTTAATAGATATATCTTT
Organism: Antilocapra americana; assembly: GCA_007570785.1. Lineage (NCBI taxonomy): Eukaryota > Metazoa > Chordata > Mammalia > Artiodactyla > Antilocapridae > Antilocapra > Antilocapra americana. The sequence continues at coordinate 5,109,059 of ML660786.1, read as the reverse complement.
ACACTTCATTTTCTGACACTTCTTTTGTTTAGGTCTGAGTTTTTTTCATTCATTGTTTATCTTCTCTGATCCATTCACTAAAGGAAATGTACATAGAAAGAAAATTCATGAAACATCAGAAATATGGAGGCAAAGAGAAGTAGGTGTTAGCAAAAAAGAAAGAAAGAAAGAAAAAGTACTTTGAGCATTAAAATACTCATTGCTTAGAAGAGATAGATCAATAATACAACAGAATAGACCTAATATTCTAGAGGAATAGGCTGAAGAAATTTGTTCAAAGATCAGAAAGATAAAATCATTAAAGCTAAACTGTATAGTAACTTGTGACTGGCTGATGTTCACAGAGTTAAGCACTTGTTCTGTGTAAAGAATCTCTAATCTGAATGCCAGTTGTTAGTATAAAGTATTCTCTGCCATCCTTTTAAATTTAGTGATATCAAAAATCACTCAATCATTCAATGTTTTGTTTTCCCTTGACAATTGCAAAATATTTAACAAAAATTAAATATACTTGCCTGGGTTGGTTTGAACTTACAATTTATAAGAAAAGTAAATGACTGAAGTGTAACTTCTTTAAAGAATTCACTATCACATCTGTATCCTTTAAAAGATAAATATATTGTCTGGTCTCTAGTAGGTGAATATATACCCTAGTATTTTTATTTACCTAAATCATAAACAATCAAAAATGTGTGTTCAATTCAAAAATCTGGTATTTTGTGGTACACAGCACAACATTTTTTTTAAGTTTAAGAATGATAACATATCAATTATTGGGTCAATACCTTCATAGAGGATAAGTAA
>ML660786.1:4894192-5108245 GCA_007570785.1 Antilocapra americana | reverse complement strand
TCCATGTTGCTCTTTTTATTGACATCTATATGTTGTTTTTGTTTAGTTGCTGAGTCTTGTCAAACTCTTTTGTCATCTCATAGACTACAGCCCACCAGGCCTCTCTGTTCATGGGATTCCCTAGGCAACAATACTGGAGTAGGTTGCCATTTCCTAAAAACAAGAAAAAAAACTATAGTTTGGAAAACTTAAGTTGAAAAACTTAGAACAGAAATTTTTATGTTGATTTAGTGAACTCCATCCATGGATGGGCTTTCAGAGATCCATCATCCTCCATATTTCTCATTACTGTGTAATTTTTGTTCTTTTATTTCTCCTGGATTTTCAATAGTAATTTCTTTCTACTGGTATCTTGAAATTTAAACTTACTGAAATTAAAATAATGTGATCTCCACATTTGCAAATCCTAAAATCCCTAACACCCTGTGCATAATTTTGTTTGAGGGGTGTGCTTTCTCTTTTAGAAGAGGAATGACACTTGACAGATAATCAGTCTCAGAGGCTCAGAAAAAGCTCAGAAATAGTGGGTGGGAAGAAGAAACAGTGTCAAGAATGAACATAGTATAGTGCTAAGAAAGATTATACAAGTGGTCAAGTCAGATGACGTCAGTTCAGCTGAGCTGTGAGAGAGAGATGAGTTGTCAGATGTCAGAGCTAGAGACCAAAGCAACAGCAAAATTAGAGCCAAGTATTTAACCACTTAATGCACTGATATAAGCAAGTGTCTAAAACCAGAGATGGTACAAACAGGCCCTATTCTATTTCCCCTTGGAGCTGACACACTGGTTAAGAGTCTTGTGGTTTAATACAGACATGGGGGGGTCATCTCCCTGTAGAGGTAGCCCCAACAGAAGACTCAGGCCACTTCATGGAATCAGGAAAGGGGAGTGGGCAAGGGCTGTGATCTGGGAGAGTTACAGTCATCACTTGGTTCTGAACTGTGGTTGTTTCCAGGACTCACTTCCATGGACACCAATGCATGGAGGGACAGCTGTGCTGGGTACTGAGTCAGAGTGGGAGACACAACCTCAAGGTTCCTACTCTTGCCCTCAAAAAGAGATGGAGCGAAGGTATTTGAGGAATGCCAAAGTCTCAGCTCTAGAGACCTAGGAATGCAATCCCAAGGCTAGAGCGCAAACCTGTCAAAGAGCATGACTACCCCCAGGGTCTGAGTCATAGACTGCAACTCCCTTCAGCATCTATAGTGCTGACTGTGCCCCAAGGCTGGAGTGCAGACAGGGACTTCCCCCCACCAACACAACACCACTCCTCAAGGCCCACCAGATCAAAACTTTGTACTTGCCAGTAGTGAAGCCTGGAAAATCAAACACAGTCTCTTAACCTCGAGCTGGGCTTCCCTGGTGATTACACTTTAGGTTATACTCAGTCATGCCCAGAACTACCATATATTTATATTTATATTAAGGCCCCATGGCTTCCCAACTGGCACCGTGGGTAAAGAATCCACTTGGAATGCAAGAGTTGTAGGTTCGATCCCTGGGTCAGGAAGGAGGAGGGCATGGCAACCAACTTCAGTATTTTGCCTGGAGAATTCCATGGACAGGGAGCTTAATGAGCTACACTCCATGGGGTGCAAAATCAGACACAACTGAAGTGACAGCACACACACATTCATGGCTTATCTTGTGTCTCCTGCATCAGCAAGTGAACTCTTTACCACTGCACCACCGGGGAAGTCTATATATATATATATATATATATACCCACATAAACAAATATATAGATATATATATGTGTATATATATATATATATAATACTGATATATAAACTGTAAAATCATATATATGTATAATATAGATTACTAGTATATGTATCAATGTTACATTGTCATTCAGGAAAAAATCTGTATGGAAAATATGCTATTAATCCAAAAATATTTTTTTAATATAGAAGGATGTATTTGGAATTCTTATAATCTGTGGCTATTATGCCTACCTACCAATTGCAATATAGAGAAATGTACTTGTAATAAATTCAAAAGATTGAATTGTTTTTACATGTTTTTCTCTTGTAAAGCAGTTGATTTGGTTTAGTGATACTGTGCGTCAATGTGAGAGGAACACCAGGGAGGCGTTAATCAAATGAAGCCCTCATAAACAAAAGGTATTCAGTGAATGATTTCACTATGCCTGAAGAGTGAGGATTTTTAAATCACATCAAAAACACTTGACAACATTTTTTCAGTGGCTAATAGTGTAAATTTAGGGATAATTTCCAAAATGGTGGTATGAGGAAGGAGCTTCATGGACCTTATCCCCAGTAAACAGGCATAACTGGTGAAATTTATTTTGAAAAATCAACTAACATCTGTGGGAATTGTCCAATGGACCCAGAGCAAACAGAAAAACATTTATTCAAGGAAGCCTGCTCAATCTCTCTAAGAGCAGTGACAGTCTATGGGCACCAGAGGCATGAAAGTCTTTCCAAAGCCATCCATCTCAGCTTGACAGAAGCTCTAGTCTAAGTAGCTGTGGACAAGAAACAGGGACCCCTCTTCTCAAATGTACCCACCAAGGGCTCTTGTATTATCCTGGGAGACACAGGTGTCCAACGTGTTTAATTCTCTTTTTCCAGTTCATTGTTATAGAGGCTAAATATCAAGTGAGTCCATGGGGTCACCAGAGTCTGACACAACTGAGCAACTGAGCATACATGTATATATACATACATTATGCATATATGCATGTTCACAATGGCACTCATCACACACACTAGCAGTAATGCTCAAAATTCTCCAAGCCAGGTTTCAACAGCATGTGAACCATGAACTGGATTCAAGCTGGATTTAAAAAACACAGAGGAACGAGAGATCAAATTGCCAACATCCCTTGAATCATTGAAAAAGCAGGAGAGTTCCAGAAAAAATATCTACTTTTGCTTTACTGACTATGCCAAAGCATTTGACTGTGTAGATCACCACAAACTGGAAAATTCTTGAAGAGTTGGGAATACCAGACCACCTGACCTGCCTCCTGAGAAATTTGTATGCAGGACAAAAAGCAACAGTTAGAACTGGACCTACAATAACAGACTGGCTCCAAATCAGGAATGGAGTACATCAAGGCAAAAACATATTGTCACCCTGTTTATTTAACATATCCAGAGTGCATCATGAGAAATGCTGGGCTGGAGGAAGCACAAGCTGGAATCAAGATTGCTGGGAGAAATATCAATAACCTCAGATACACAGATGACACCACGCTTACGGCAGAAAGTGAAGAACTAAAGAGCCTCTGGAGGAAAATTAAAGAGGAGAGTGAAAAAGTTGGCTTGAAGCTCAACATTCAGAAAACTAAATAATGGCATCCAGTCCCATCACTTCATTACAAGTAGATGGGAAAACAATGGAAACAGTGACAGACTTTATTTATTGCTGCTCCAAAATCACTGCAGATGGTAACTTCAGCAAGGAAATTAAAAGACACTTGCTCCTTGGAAGAAAAGATATGAGCAATCTAGACAGCATATTAAAAGGCAGAGACATTACTTTGCCAACAAAGGTCCTTCTAATCAAAGCTATGGTTTTTCCAGTAGTCATGTATGGATGTGAGAGTTGGACAGTAAGAAAGCTGAGCACTGAAGAATTGATGCTTTTGAACTGTGGTGTTGGAGAAGACTCTTGAGAGTCCCTTGGACTGCAAGGTGATCCAACCAGTCCATCCTAAAGGAAATCAGTCCTGAATATTCATTGGAAGGACTGATGCTGAAGCTGAAACGCCAATACTTTGGCCACCTGATGCAAAGGACTGACTCATTGGGAAAGACCCTGATGCTGGGGAAGATTGAGGGCAGGAGGAGAAGGGGATGGCAGAGGATGAGATGGTTGGATGGCATTACTCACACATTGGACATGTTTTTGAGTAAGCTCCAGGAGTTGGTGATGAACAGAGAGGCCTGGCATGCTGTAGTCCATGGGGTCACAAATAGTTGGAGACAACTGAGCGACTGAAGTGAACTGAAGCATAAATATATATACACACACACACACACACACACACACACACACACACACGTGTGCATATGTGTATATATATATATATGCACACACATATATATATATTTATATAGGATTTTACAGTCCATACCAGAAAATAGCAATTCATAATAAATCACTTTTATTAGGCAATCAACAAATGTGTAATATTATCTGTCATGTACTCAGCAACGCACTATAGAGAAACAGCAGAATTATTGAGTACTAGTCTACCTTTCAGTTCAGTTCAGTTCCTGAGTTGTGTCTGACTCTTCGTGACCCCATGGACTTCAGCACGCCAGGCCTCCATTGTCCATCTCCAACTCCTGGAGTTGACTCAAACTGTGATTTATAAGCTACCCAGGTGGCTCAGTGGTAAAGAATCTGCCTGCATTGCAGGAGATGTGGGTTCATCCTCTGGGTTGGGAAGATTCCCTGGAGGAGGAAATGGCAAACCACTCCAAAATTCTTCCCTGGGAAATCCCATTGACAGAGAATCCTGGTGGGCTATAGTCCACGGGAGTCGCAAGAGTCAGACATGACTCTGTGAATAAGCAACACCTACCATTAGGGAGATAACTTAATTGAGATGAAAACACAAATGTGTATATAGCAGGAAAAATCTGTTATATTTTTCTGTACACTTCGTTTTCCCTTTCCAATTCAACTATCTCAAACCTCTGACTATAGCATACCATTTTCATTTTCAAAAAAAGAAAAGATTGAAAACAAACTTATGGTTACCATAGAAGAAATGTAGGGGGAGGGAAAAATCAGGAGCTTGGGATTAACAAGCACACACTACTATATGTAAGATAGATAACCAATAAGGACCTACTGTATAGCAGAGGCAATATTCAATATTCTATGATAACCTATATAAGAATCTGAAAAAGAATGAATCTATGTGTAACTGAATCACTTTGCTATACCCTGAAACTAACACATCATTGTAAATCAACTATAATAAAATTTTTAAGAAAGGACTTGCTTACTACCTTAGCCTGAAGCAAAATTCAAAACCAAGACACCGGTGCAAATAGTCCATTTTCAGATAACAGAAAGGGAATAAAAATGTGAAGAAATGAAGAAAAACCAAAATAGGAGTACATTACAGTGTTACTGCTGTGGGCAGCTGAGGCTTGACCTTGCTGCACCTTCTTAAAACTGTCCAACCTATGACTAAATAGGGTAATATTTATTCTTTGGTTCGCAACTCACACTGATTTTCCTTGGGCTTGTTAATGACCCTACATTTCAAGACTGATCCTTGTGAAGGTACTTATCCACAGGCTTTAGCCTGTGCTCACAGCATGTCAGAAAGTTCAAGAGAAAGATGAAGAGTGACCATCTCGGACACTGTCAGTATGAATGGAACCTATGCCTTCACCTGACTGCCACAGCTGTGGCCCGGCTGGAAGTAATGAGTCCACAGTGAGAGCTGGGGGCCCCAGGGGCATATGATATGCCTTCGACTATTACTCAGCCATAAAAAGGAACAAACCTGGGTCATTTGTAGAGATGTGAATGGACCTGGACCTAGAGTGTGTCATACAGAGGGAAGTCAGAAAGAATAAATATATATATCATATATGAATGCATATATGTTGAACCTATTTGCAGGGCCGGAATAGAGATGCATAATGGAGAGAATGGACATGAGGACGTAGACCAGAACAGGAGGGTGGGATGAACTAGGAGATTAGGATTGATCGACATCTATACCTACCGCATGTAAAACAAACAGCTAGCCGGGGGAACTTGATGTAAAGCCCAGGGAGCTCAGCTTGGTGCTCTGTGATGACCCATGTGGGTGGGATAAGAGGGTTTGGAGGGAGATTCAGGAGGGAAGGGATACTTGTATACATATAGTTGATTTACTTCATTGTACAGCAGAAATTAACACAACATTGCAAAGCAATTATACTTCAATTAAAAAACAAAAAAACTAGTTAAGCATTATCAGATGGGAACTCCCTCTGCTGAGTTCCAGCAGGATTTCCTCATTTTATACCGACTCTTTCCTTATTTTTTCTCCTGAGTAAACAAACACCCTGTCTTTCTTGCTACTGAATGCTTTAGTACTCCAACCTCACCTTGGTTCCCATCCCTTCCCGTTGTTACTTAAGTAACTAAATAAAATCACTCATGAGCTTGTTACGAAGTACAAAGAAACTACAAAAGTTTAGATATTGAGCTATTGGCTTGTAATGCATAAATAAACTGATATTTTAAGGAGGGTAGATAAGTGTTTTGAGGAGTCAGGGAAAGCTTAGAGGAATATACCCTAATTAAATTGGGTACTGAGACTATATTCGATTTATACATGCAAACAAATGAAATAAAATTATTTTATGTGTGTAATTAACAGAATAGCAAACACAGATTCAGAAATGAATATGCTATATATAAAACATGAGATAATAAAACTTGGAAATAAAGATATATACATAACAATTTATAGTAAAATTGGGTAAAGTAGAACCATATCATTAAAAAAAAAAGAAAAACTTGAAAGATTGAAATCATGTGCCAGGCTGGATGGGAAGAGGGTTTGAGAGAGAACTGATAGATGTATATGTATGGCTAAGTCCTTTTGCTGTTCACCTGAAACTACCCCCAACATTGTTAATTCGCTATGTTCCAATAAAAAATGTTTTTGGTGTTAAAAAAAATTTTTTTAAAAAGAGAGGATAATTGAAGTAGCAGTGGATTAGGGTGTATGATCAAATAAAATAAATAAAATGGACAGAAATGAATAGAAGAAAAGCCAGATATCAGGGTCTTGTGTTAGGTACATATGGTCATGACTGATGGTCAGGCACCTAGATGAAAATAGCAGACGAAATCAAGAATTATTTCAAATAGATTTTGCCACATTAGATATAGAAAATGAAGGGTTAAGAAAATATGGGATGAGTTAAACATTCTTGATTTCAAGAATGTTTAGTCTAGGAAATAAACATTTTTAACTTTAGGAATCATTAAGCTGAAATTTTGAAGGGAAAAGCAGTGAGCAAGAAAAAATAATCTGTTGTTACAAAACAGATTGAGAACATTATTAATAATATCAACCCTATCCCGAATTTGGATGGGAATGCCAACCCATCCCAGTATTCTTGCCTGGAGAATTCCATGGACAGAGGAGCCTGGCAGGCTCCAGTCCATGAGGTTGCAAAGAGTCAGACACGACTGAGGGACTAACATATACAAACTCTATCTCTATGAAATCTAGGAAACTGAGGTCAGAGAATAAAATCACCAAATGTTAATGGGTCCTAGGTAGATTAAAAATGGCTGTGAATTATTTACAGCTCATCTCTTTAAGAGGGGTTATACATTCCCATATGTAACTTGAAATTCACCTGGTCTTGTGACTAATTTTGACTAATTAAATGAGATAACACTATGCAACTTCCAACCCTAGTAATATTGCTGTAATGTGGTTCAGCCCACAGCCACTGCTGTTTTCAGCCCCAGGTGGTAAGCTTCCTGTTTGAAACAATATATGACCAGCAGGAGGAGAGATCATCTCAAGCAAAAAATAAAATAGTTTTGTAATAAAAAAACTAAGTGTTTAGCATTACACACTAATGTGTGTTCAGTCATTTAGTCATGTCTGACTCTTTGCAACCACATGGAGGATAGCCCAACAGGCTCCTCTGCCCATGGAATTTTCCAGGCAAGAATACTGGAGTGGAGTACATTTCCTACTCCAGGGGATTCCTCTGACCTAGGGATCAAACTCATGTCTCTTGTGTCTCCTGCATTATCAGGTGGATTCTTTACTACTAGTACCACCCGTAAGCCCCATTACACACTAATAGAAAACTGATTAAGTATCCCCTGAAGTGGAGTGACCTTTAAATAAAAACCAAAAACATGTGGCTTTGGGTCCAAGGAGGCTGAGGCTAGTGAGGTAGAGAAAGAAAATTAAAATCTCGGCTTAGTTGATTGGTGTGTTCTGTTTGGCCTATTTTTCAGAGACATCACAAAATTGCTACTTTAATAATCAGAGGCAATGGAATTCATATAAGTGTTTTTAAAAGACATCAGACTTCATTTTCCAACTAGTAATGTTCCTGCTGCTCTCAAAGGGAAATGAAAAATGGAGGACTGTCCAGGTAAAATGAAAGAAATGGCTTACATATGAGAACCAGTCATCATAATCTACCTTCTTTTGAAGTCTGGTGATTTCAGGAGTTGCCCTCTGTATTTAATTACATGTTATATGCCATGATTGATAAATGGAATTTTAAAATGTCAATATATATGAAGAAATGTACTAGTTAGCTTAAGAACCTGTGGTATTTTATTCTATATGTCTCTGGATACAAAGTTCTTGAAATGCTAGTGCACAGCAGAAGTGAAGGTATGAAATAATTGATAATAATGAAAAAGCTGGTGGCTGCCTCCTGTGACAGTGATTGATTATTTCCGTTTGGAAATAATCTTTGTGCAAAGAGGACAGTTTATACTATTAGGCTTGTGGTTTACCACAGACCTTATTTTATTTTTATGGTGGGATTAATATGGCATTAAGGGCAAAGGGTGATTCTGAAAACAAATTTATGCGACAATACTGTTTCATTGACAACCACAACACCCCAGTATTTGCAGAAACTAAAAGTAAATGAACCATTTTGATGATGGAAGATAATGCAGTAGACCAACTAGCCCTCTTCTCTTTGAAGTCAAACAGAAGAGCTGAACAGAATATGTAATTAATTCATTTGAAGATAATAAAGACATAAACCTATGATGAGGGTTAACAGCACCCCATTAAAAAAGGAAAATGATGGATAACTAATTACTATATAGCATAGAGAACTTGACTCAACACTCTCTGATGACCTACATGGGAAAAGAATCTAAAAAAGAGTTCACCTCAGTCATGTCTGACTCTTTGTGATCCCATGGACTGCTGCAAGCCAGGCCTCCCTGTCCATCATCAACTGCCAGAGTTTGCTCAAACTCATGTCCATCAAGTCGGTGATGCCATCCAACCATCTCATTCTCTGTCATCCCTTTCTACTGCCTTCAATCTTTCCCAGCATCAGGGTCTTTTCCAATGAGTCAGTTCTTTGCATCAGGTGGCCCAAGTATTGGAGTTTCAGCTTCAGCATCAGTCTTTCCAATGAATATTCAGGTCTGATTTCCTTTAGGATTGCCTGTTTTGATCTCCTTGCAGTCCAAGGGACTCTCAAGAGTCTTATCCAACACCTCAAAAGCATCAATTCTTGGGCACTCAGCTTTCTTTATAGTCCAACTCTCACATCCATACATGACCACTGGAAAAACCATAGCTTTGACTAGATGGACCTTTGCTGGCAAAGTACTGTCTCTGCTTTTTAACATGCTGTCTAGGTTGGTCATAGCTTTTCTTCCAAGGAGCAAGTTTCTTAGTACTTAGCACAATATTCATCACATGATAAATCTAAATTTATGAAATTTAGCTTTTATCACACTCTTTACTGGGCACTCTTTAAGGCAAATTTACATACTTACAAAACCTCTTACCATTATTGATATTGGAATGAGAAATAAAACTCATGATAATATATCATGCCTCTTCCATGCATATTACACTACATGAACATCGGGAGAAAGAAGAGAAAAATACACTTTCAGTCTAGAGAAGGGGGCAGCCCACTGCAAGAATTGCATACTAATGGAAAGGAAACCAACACCCTCTCAAATCCAAGACTGGTGATGACTGAGAGGTATATGCATTATTCCTGTTATCAGCATCAGGATGGGTGAACCACTCCTTCCCTTTAAGAAGTCTGTATGTGTTACAGGCCAACCAATTCCCTCGTAGAACTCTCTAGTCAGTTGAAAAGTCTGGAACCTGCACTAAGTACTCAGTCTGTGTCTTATAAGGTTGGCTGAAAGTAAATTGATAGTGAAATCACTTAGTCGTGTCCAACTCTTTGTGACCCCATGGACTGTAGCCTACCAGGCTCCTCTGTCCATGCGATTTTTCTAGGCAAGAGTACTGGAGTGGGTTGCCATTTCTTTCTCCCGGAGATCTTCTGACCCACAGATTGAACCCAGGTCTTCCGCATTGTAGGCAGACACTTTACGATCTGAGCCACAGGGAAGTCCATAAGATGGGCTACTTCCCCTTGATTGGGATCCATGATAAATTGTTTCATGCTGCACCGCTCATAACAAAGGAAGTTCCCATTGTGCAAGTAAATGTGGTAATTATTCTTCCACTTGTCTAGACTTGTTACAGCCTTAAAGTATACAGCTTCCATGAGGCAATACATAGTTCTATCATTTAATTAAGGCCTGGAAATACTGTCTGCAGTTTATGCAGTAGGCATACGAGTCTTAGAACCATTAAGTACCTTTCAGAAAAAAATATAAGTAATCGAGCTTAACAGAGGCTGCACCAAAGTGCCTTAAATATGATCTACTTTAAATAAAGAATCTAAATTTCACCCTAATTGTAGAAACATATAAGGATCCATGCATAAATGATACAAACATATCTTTTTAATAGCTTTCAAATAAGTTTAAAGAAAAGTTTAACAGATTTGATTCAATCCTCTGCTTAATACTTCCTCATGAACAAATTGCTACATATACAATTACTTGATTCTAGTTATCCTATTACTGTCATACTAGAAATGAGTCTAGCCATGTAGCTGACAATAAATTCTATTTTATGAACTTGTGAAAAGCAGCAGATTCCTGCCTTGATTTTGTTTTTCCAGACAAGGAACCAGTTCTATTTCTTGAATTGTTCTGTAAGTTTATTTAAGTTTATAATTATTATCCTTTATGGAGACTGGCCTTTAATTTGGTAAGAAAGGGGAGAACCCAAAGTAGCCTTCCCCAAAGGATTTCAGGAAAGTATTATTTCCCCAGTGGATTAAATGTGCACAGAGTTTGTGATTCAATCACAGTTTGGCAAACATGCAGTTAATTTAAGTTCAAGACATTTTGCCTATCCCAAGATAATGAAAGTAAGTTCCCATATTATCTTCTGTATCTTTTTTTTTTTTTAACCTCTCATGGTTATGTATACAATTGACTTGAAATTATGTAGTTTGACATAGAAAACAAGTTCCAGTCTTTCCTCAATACTTTGCCCACAGCTATACAGTGTTATATTTATCATGGCTTCTCAGGAGGTGCTAGTGTTAGCGTCTGCCCACCAATGCAAGAGACACAGGTTCAATCTCTGGGTGGGGAAGATCCACTGTAGGAGAAAATGACAACCTACTCCAGTATTTTGCCTGAAGAAACCGGTGGACAGAGGAACCTGGCAGGCTATACAGTCCATGGGGGTCACAAAGAGTCAGACAAAATCAATCGCCTACTTGTGTTAGGTCCTATCTCTAGACTCATAGCAGCTCTGACGGTTAGAGTCTTCCTGCAATGTGGGAGACCCAGGTTCAATCCCTGGGTCAGGAAGATCCTCTGGAAAAGGTAACCCACTTTCCAGAAATGGCAAGCCTAACATGGCATTTTACTTTAAGATCAGAAGACACATGGGATTCAACCAAAGAGCTATTCTCAAAAAGCAAAGTATATATATGGCACTGTTGTAGTTTTGAAGACATTCCTTCAAGAAGCTATCACTTCTTGGAATTATCTTGTTCCTTAAACAGAGTCAATACTCACACTCTTTACGAGGATAGCAATTTTTTAGCATACTGCTTTTAAAGTAATTGTTCTCAGACTGTTACCATTCTGTCAGGGTAGACCATATATAAAATAGTACATTTTTTAGTTTCAAACACACAATAAACTCCTGCTTGAGTTTAGTTTCAATCAAAAAGTTATCCATCTTTGTTTTTGTCATACCTTATGTTTATTGTTGAGCCAAATGCTGACCATAATTTTATAAATAAGTGCACTTCACATTTCTGATAGTATCTACACTCCTGTGCTTTTCAATTTATTATAGTTAGCTATGTTTTCAGTTTAGTTGTTCTATTACACTGCCGCAAATTCTTATGTGAATAAATAAACTTTAAATAAAAACTAAATGAATAAGAATCGTAAATGTAATAAAATAAATTTTGGTAAAGTAAAAACAACAGAAAATTACTCCAAGAATAGTAAGTATGCCTATAAAAGTCAGCTTAAAATTATGTACCATGTTTTACTGATAATCTTCCTATATTAAATATGTAGGTTATTATTTTTAACTATTATAGTAATCCTTCATGATCATATTTATAATTATTAGACAAAAAAAATCAACCCTTAGCATAAAATGATAAAATAGAATTGAAAGTTCAAGAGACATTTGTAGTTTTAATTATCTCAACAAGTAACTTTCAAGTTATCCTTCTGTACCAATTTATAACTGAGATGAACATCTACAGACTTTATAGTTTCAGACAAATAAGGCAGTGTGTGAGAATAACAGCTGAGGAGGAGAAGGTGGGTCACAACTATCTGTAGTAACTTATTTGGTTCATTAGTACTTAATTAGGATGAAAACTAAGGTTTACTAGATTTATAAAACAAACCAACAACAACAAAAAAAGTCAAATATACAAAAATGAGACACCCAAAAGAAAATAGAGATCATTCATAAGCAGAAGAGAGTGTTTTAAAGCATAATATATTCAGAATAATTCTAAATTATGTTTCAACAAAATGAGAGTCATGAAAGGGATTCAATGAAAAATAACTCAAAAAAAGCCTTTGGAAATTAAAAATACATTGACAAAAAATATATAAATCAATAGGAGGATTAGAAGATTAACTTGAGACATCCTTCCAGCACATGTATGTGAAAACACAACAAGAGAAAGCCTTTAACAGAAAATAAATTGGTCAAGACTATTTATCTAATAAATAAATGAATAAAAATAAATAAAGACAGCTTATCTAGGAGTTTCAAAAGAGAGACATTAATGGAAAAAAATAGGGGAACCTATTAAATAAGAAAATATCTCAGAACTAAAGAGAATCCTGTCTCCAGATTCAACAAAACCCACTAATTGCTGAGCTCATAAATAAATGTTAACTCAAAGGCTCATCACTGCTGTTTCAAAATACCAAGAATTAAAAGAGCATCCACAAAGTACCCATCATACTTTTCTGAGTAGTTGCTGAAGCAATTAATGTCAAAATCATTTTATAATTTTAAATTAGCAATTTCAGACAATAAAAATGGTAAAATTTATTTCAAAATTCTAACAGGTATCAGTATTTTGACTTAAAATTTTATACCCAGCCAAACTATAAACTGATGGAAAGGCAAAATAAAGCCATTTGAGAGATTCAAGAAGTCAGAAAATATACCTACTATGTATCATTCTGGGGAAGGTTATGTGGGGATATATTTACAGAAAAAGTTGACAGCAGAAGATTAGTGTGGGATAAAAGACCTAGTGGGTTTATATAAGAAGCCCAGAGCAAATGAATTCTTTATAGCTGGCTTAGGAATAATCAGAGCAAGAGTAAACAAAACATTCCTAAAATAAATCTTTTCCAGAAAATAATGTGTAAATGTAAGGTGCCATGAAATTTTGAGGGTATCAGTTGGTAAAGAATCTGCCTGTGATGTGGGAGACTTGGGTTCAATCCCCTGGAAAAGGAACTGGCAAGCCACTCTAGGATTCTTGCCTGGAAAATACCATGGATAGAGAAGCTTGATGGGCTATAGTCCATGGTATCACAATGGACAAACTCTATTCAGGAACTAAACCACAAAAAAAGAGAATTTATTTGATACTGACAGAATATTTCTCATTTATGAGTAGCACAAGGATTGTGGAATTAAACGTACATCACAAGTATTATGATGTCAGCAATGCTAATTGGTTTTTCAGTGACCAGTAGCTTCATGAATATAATGGAAAATAGTAGATTTTGCTGTAGACTAAACATGTTGACAGACAACAGACTGTGATTTTCAGATACAAATAAAAGTAAATATATTCAATTTGTAAATATTATTTTAAAAATAGTTAGACAATATTAAGGTAGAGAAAGTAAAACAAGAATAAGCCAAGAGGAAGCTATGGGTTTTTGTCTTTTTTTTTTTTTTACAAGTAGTTACTCAATCTCAAAAATGACAGAATGACCTCTGTTCATTTCCAAGGCAAACCATTCAATATCACAGTAATCCAACTCTATGCCCCAACCAATAATGCTGAAGAATCTGAAATTTAATCGTTCTATGAAGATCTAAAGATCATCTATAACTAAAAGCCAAAAAAGATGTACTTTTCATTATAGAGAACTGGAATTAAAAAGTAGGAAGTCAAGAGACACCTGGAGCAAAAGGAAAAGTTGGCCATGAAGTACAGAATGAAGCAAGGCAATGGCTAATAGAGTTCTGCCAAGAGAAGGCACTGGTCATAGCAAACACCTTCTTCTAACAACACAAGAGAAGACTCTATACATGGACATCACCAGATGGTCAATACCAAAATCAGATTGATTATATACTTTGCAATTTGATCTCTGGTTCCTCTGCCTTTTCTAAAATCAGCTTGAACATCTGGAAGTTCATGGTTCACATATTGCTGAAGCCTGGCTTGGAGTATTTTGAACATTACTTCACTAGAGTAAGAGATGAGTGCAATTGTGTGGTAGTTTGAGCATTCTTTGGCATTGCCTTTCTTTGGGATTGGAATGAAAAATGACATTTTCCAGTCCTGTGGCCACTGCTGACTTTTCCAAATTTGCTGACATATTGAGTGCAGCACTTTCGTAGCATCATCTTTCAGGATTTGAAATAGCTCAACTGGAATTCCATCACCTCCACTAGCTTTGTTCGTAGTGATGCTTCCTGAGGCCCACTTGACTTCACATCCCAGGATGTCTGGCTCTAGATCAGTGATCACATCATTGTAATTATCTGGGTCATGAAGGTCTCTTTTGTACAGTTCTTCTGTGTATTCTTCTGTTAGGTCCATACCAATTCTGCCCTTTATTGAACCCATCTTTGCATGATATGTTCCCTTGGTATCTCTAATTTTCTTGAAGAGATCTCTAGTCTTTCCCATTCTATTGTTTTCCTCTATTTCTTTGCATTGATCGCTGAGGAAGGCTTTCTTATCTCTCCTTGCTATCCTTTGGAACTCTGCATTCAGATGGGAATATCTTTCCTTTTCTCCCCTTCTTTTCACTTCTCTTCTTTTCACAGCTATTTGTAAGGCCTCTTCAGACAACCATTTTGCTTTTTTGCATTTCTTTTTCTTGGAGATGGTTTTGATCCCTGTCATGAACCTCCATCCATAGTTCATCAGGCACTCTACTCTGTCTATCAGATCTAGTCCCTTAAATCTATTTCTCACTTCCACTGTATAGTCATAAGGGATTTGATTTAGGTCATACCTGAATGGTCTAGTGGTTTTTCCCCACTTTTCTCAATTTACGTTTGAATTTGGCAATAAGGAGTTCAAGTACTGAGTCATAGTCAGCTTCCAGTCTCATGTTTGCTGACTGTATAGAGTTTTTCCATCTTTAGCTGCAAAGAATATAATCAATCTGACTTCAGTGTTGACAATCTGGTGATGTCCATGTGTAGAGTCTTCTCTTGTGTTGTTGGAAGAGGGTGTTGCTATGACCAGTGCGTTCTCTTGGCAAAACTCTATTAGCCTTTGCACTGCTTCATTCTGTACTCCAAGGCCAAATTTGCCCGTTACTTGAGGTGTTTCCTGAATTCTTACTTTTGTATTCCAGTCCCCTATAATGAAAAGGACCTCTTTTTTGGGTGTTAGTTCTAAAAGTTCTTGTAGGTCTTCAAAGAATCATTCAACTTCAGCTTCACTGTTACTGGTTGGAGCATAGACTTGGATTACCATGATATTGAATGGTTTGCCTTGGAAATGAAGAGATCATTCTGTCATTTTTCAGACTGCATCCAAGTACTGCATTTCGGACTCTCTTGTTGATTATGATGGTTACTCCATTTTTTCTAAGGGATTCCTGCCCACAGTAGTAGATATAAAAGTCATCTGTGTTAAATTCATCCATTACAGTCCATTTTAGTTCGCTAATTTCTAAAATGTCAATGTTCACTCCTGCCATCTCCTATTTGACCACTTCCAATTCGCCTTGATTCATTAACCTAACATTCCAGGTTCCTATGCAATATTGCTCTTTACAGCATCGGCCCTTGCCTCTATCACCAGTCATAGCCACAACTGGGTGTTGTTTTTGCTTTAGCTCTATCCCTTCATTGTTTCTGGAATTATTTCTCCACTGATATCCTGTAGCATATTGGGTACCTACTGACCTGGGGAGTTCATCTTTCTGTGTCCTATCCTTTTGCCTTTTCATACTGTTCAAGGGGTTCTCAAAGCAAGAGTACTGAAGTGGTTTTCCATTCCCTTCTCCAGTGGATCACATTTTGTCAGACCTCTACACCATGACGCGTCTGCCTTGGCTGACTCCACATGGCATGGCTTAGTTTCAATGAGTTACACAAGGCTGTGGTCCATGTGATCAGATGGGCTAGCTTTCTGTGATTGTGGTTTTAGTCTGTCCGCCCTTTGATGCCATCTCTCAGCACCTACTATCTTACTTGGGTTTTACTTACTTAGATGTGGGGTATCTCTTCATGGCTGCTCCAGCAAAGCACAGCCACTGCTCCTTATATTGGATGTGGTATATCACCTCACAGCTGCCACTCCTGACCTTGCACGTGGGGTATCTCCTCGCAGCTGCCACTTCTGACCTTGCACGGGGGGTATCACTTCTCTACCACTGCTCCTGACCTTGGACATGGGATATCAGTGTTCAAGCTGGTTTTAGAAAAGGCAGAGGAACCAGAAAACAAATTGCCAACATCTGCTGGATCATCATAAAAGCAAGAGAGTTCCAGAAAAATATCTATTTCTGCTTTATTGACTATGCCAAAGCCTTTGACTATGTGGATCATAATAAACTATGTAATTCTGAAAGAGATGGGCTTACCAGACCACCTGACCTGCCTCTTGAGAAATCTGTATTCAGGTCAGGAAACAAGAGTTAGAACTGGACATGGAACAACAGACTGTTTCCAAATAGGAAAAGGAGTACATATACAATCAAGGCTGTATATGTCACCCTGCTAATTTAACTTACATGCAGAGTACATCATGAGAAATGCTGGGCTGGATGAAGCACAAGCTGGAATCAAGATACCTGGAGAAATATCAATAACCTCAGATATGCAGATGACACCACCCTTATTGCAGAAAGTGAAGAATAACTTAAGAGTCTCTTGATGAAAGTGAAAGAGGAGAGTGAGAAAGTTGGCTTAAAACTCAACATTCAAAAAGCAAAGATCATAGCATCCAGTCCCATCACTTCATGGCAAATAAATGGTGAAACAGAGGAAACGGTGACAGACTTTATTTTCGGGGGCTCCACAATCACTGCAGATGGTGACTGCAGCCATGAAATTAAAAGATGTTTGCTCCTTGGAAGAAAAGCTATGCCCAACTTAGACAGCATATTGAAAAGCAGAGACATTACTTTGCCAACAAAGGTCTATCTAGTCAAAGCTGTGGTTTTTCCAGAGGTCATGTATGCATGTGAGAGTTGGACCATAAAGAAAGCTGAGCACAGAAACATTGATCCTTTTGAACTGTGGTGTTGGAGAAGACTCTTGAGAGTCCCTTGGACTGCAAGGAGATCCAACCAGTCCATCCTAAAGGAAATCAGTCCTGAATATTCATTCGAAGGACTGATGCTGAAGCTGAAACTCCAATACTTTGGCCACCCACTGTGAAGCACTGACTCATTTGAAAAGACCCTGATGCTGGGAATGATTGAGGGCAGGAGGAGAAGGGGATGACAGAGGATAAGATGGTAGGATGCCATCACCAACTCAATGGACATGAGTTTCAGCAAGCTCCAGGAGCTGGTGATGGACAGGGAGGCCTGGCGTGCTGCACTCCATGGGGTTACAAAGAGTCGGACATGACTGTGTGACTGAACTGGACTGAACTCACCTTATGAAGAGAACAAGAAATAGAAGTCATATTATTGAAAGTTTCAAATATAGTAAGTGTAGATAGATGTGCTCATGCGCTCAGTCGTGTCCATCTCATTGTAAACCCATGGACTGGAGAGTCCAGGCTCTTCTGTCCTTGGGATTTTCCAGGCAAGGGTACTGAAATGGATTGTCATTTCCTCCTCCAAGGGCTCTTCCTAACCCAGGGATCAGACCCAGGCCTCTTGCGGTTCCTGCACTGCAGCCAGATTCTTTACCTGCTGAGCCATCAGGGAAGCCCACGTAGATAAATATAAACACCAAATTTGAGAGAAGAGATCATGGAGATAAAAGAGTAGTGGAAGAGGATTAAACCATTGAGTAATACTAGGTAAATGGAGTGATACAGACAAGCGTGAAAGCATGATATTTTAATGAACAGTGAGGAAAATCAATATGAGTATCATTATGAACATATTAGCTGGAGATGCATTTTGAGAACTAATTTGAGACCTTACAGCAAAGAAATGCTTTCTTCTTTTAGTCTAAAATATTATTGTATGAGAAGTGAAGAATAATTGATTTTCTTAATCACATTCTTCCTATCAAGGGAAATAAATTAAAATTAAATGATAATATAAACCCATCACTTTAAAAAATGTTTTATGCAGAAAATGAGTTCTTTATT
Source organism: Antilocapra americana (assembly GCA_007570785.1). Taxonomy (NCBI): domain Eukaryota; kingdom Metazoa; phylum Chordata; class Mammalia; order Artiodactyla; family Antilocapridae; genus Antilocapra; species Antilocapra americana. The sequence goes on along the minus strand of ML660786.1, from coordinate 5,089,656 downwards.
AATAAAAAAATAATTCAAGACAGTTGAATGAAAAGGAAGCTTAATGGATGTAAGATGAAAAGATATTAGTCAAGAGAGAACAAATTTCCTTTGTTTATAGAGTACAGAGTTCATAAAGTTTATGCCTAAGTGAGGGGCTTCCCAGGTGGTTCAGATGGTAAAGAATCTGCCTGCCAATGCAGAAGACACAGGAGACAGAGTTTGATTCCTGGATTAGAAGATCCCCTGGTGGAGGAAATGGAAGCCCACTCCAGTATTCTTGCTTGGAAATCCCCAAAACAGAGGCGCCTTGTAGGCTACAGTCCATGGGGTCACAAGGAGTTGGACATGTCTGAGCATGCATACATAAGTGAAGGGCCTGGAAAATTGTTGCTAACTCAAGTGCTCACAGTGCTAGAGTGTAGGGAATTAATAAGATGGGATTCTATAAAAGCCACATCAATCAATCCACCATTTAGAATGGAGTAAAAACTGAAGTTCAGAGATAATGTTTCTAGCCATGAATTCAACTTCTCTTTGATCATTCTAAATACTTTGCAGGATGCAGAGCAAAAATCATGAAGGTTTTTCCCCAGTTAAATACTATGTAAGAGTATTTCAATTAAACAGTGAATTTCTAAACCAATCTGATCAAGTTCTACATGGGAATAATGATACTTATTTTAATGACTAATTTACTTTCAGTGAGATTCATTATTTTATGTTAAGTATAAATTATTCAAACACAATACATGTAGATGGCAAAATAACATAGCTGGAAAGATCTTGAATTTTCAATTTCCTTATACTTACTGCCTAATACTGCAACCTTAATAGAGCCATAATGTCCTTTTATACTATTAGGAATAAGTGAAACTGATGTAATGACTAACTAAATGGTCTCGATCAAATATGAAGTATCTTAAAAATGGCCTCTGCTAGTTTATACCACTTATTTTGATTTGGTTAACTGCAGATACTGAAAGTGTTTTCTGCCATATCTTTGTGTGACACTGGAAAGATCAGAAATCTCTTTTGCTTTTCTTATTTGACTTATAAGAGTAACTCTTCCTTTTGAAAAATATGGCATAGTAACTTTTATGTTGTTAATATTGAATCCTATAGAACTATAAAGTTTTAAATTGAATGTTAGTAAATCATTTGTCTACAAACCTCAGGCTTCTGGATCCTCAGATCAAAAACTGAACAAACTTAAGGTCACAGCTTTGTTTTTGCCAGGTTGAAAAGAGCCCATTTCAAAACATCAGTAGGACATGCAGTAGAGGAAGACTATGTCTCTTGGTTACAGACTGGGAGAAAATATTTGCAAATCATGCTGGGAGCCGACAGGATGCCCCCTTGCTCGGATGACAAGGTCACGAGACTAAGAAAGAAATTGCAAGGCTGACTTTCTTTATTGGGGCATCCTGGGCAAGCCCCACACTGGTATTTTTCTTGGGAGTTCTGTCCATGCTCGGAACATTGGCTCATCTCAGTAGGTCAGTCCCACTTGGAAAGAATTCGTCCTGAGATAATCCCCCCAGACCTTATCGACCAGAGGATCCAGGAAGGTGGATCACCTTCCCCGGGGGCTAAGGAGGAATGAAAAGGACATTTAAATAGATTACTACTCCTCCTACTAATTACTGGGGAGTTTACCAAGAGTTCTCTGGGGGTCATGGCAAGGCCACCACCAGAAAGGCTCGTACTTGGGTCACCTTTCCACCTCCCACTCCCCTGACCACTCCACGGAGGAGGTTCGCTTCCTTGAAGAAATCAGGCTGGATTGAAACTTAGGAATGCTCATAATTGTGGCCAGCATAGTTGGAGATATTGATTGCTCCAGGATATTATAGACATAGGGATTCATTATAGTAGTTATAAGGTTAATAGGGTTTTATTGCTGAAGCAGGGCTGCTTGACTGTCTCTTAGTCCTCTTTCCTCTTTCTAAACTGTCTCTTTGTCCTCTTTCCTCTTTCCCCTAAGAACTGAAGTAGGTTACTAGAATAAACAGTCTCAAGCTTAAGCCCTTCCCTCTAGCTTCTACATAGTTGTACCTGATAAGAGAAATGTAACCTTTCTACTTAGGTTGATGTACTTATTATGATTGAATGAAGTATACTGAAGACATTAAAATGGTAAACATACTATTGTTAAATCTAGTTACATAAAAATCTGACTTCTGCAAAGGGAATGGTTCATGATAGATTGGGGAATGAGCTCAATGATAAGGTTGCTATGGAAGGTAGAAAACAAAAAATTGTATAGAATGATAGGTGATGTAATGGGGATGTCTTTTGGCTATAAAATTGTAAACCAACAATAATAAACTGGGAGAGTGCTCCATCACCTCAGCTCAGTTCTTCTTCCACCAACGCCACTCATCCCTCAAGACCCCTGGACCCCGCCGAGGCTGGACCCCGGCAAAATCACATCTATCTGATAAAGCACCTGAGTCTGTAATATATGTTTTAAAAACCCTCAAAACTCAAAAGAAAATGATTCAACTTAAAAATAGGCAAAAATTTGAACAGACACGTCTCCATAGAAAATACCTAAATGGCAAAAAAAAAAGCACCTAAAAAGATGCTCAACATCATTATTAGTCAAAGTAATGCAAATTAAAATAAAAGGTATGACACACAAAACATAACTGGAATGACTAAAACAAAGAAGACAGAACATATCAAGTGTCTAGAAGAATTTATTCAAGTGCGTATGCATGGGACCCTATTGTAGTTGTACAAATACCTGGGAAGAGTGTGACAGTTTCTTGAAAACTTATCACCTTAGGATTCAGGCACTACATTACTAAATATTTATCCAAGAGAAAGAGGACATATGCTCATACAAAACTTTGTACAGAATCATCCAAAGCACCTTTATTTGTAATAACCAACAGATGGAAACAACCTAAATTTCTACCACTATGTGAATAAACTATAACATATCCTCATAATAGACTAATATTCACCAATAAAAAGACACAGATGATTAATAAGCCCTGAAATAGAAATTTCAAAAAAATCTGAATGAAATAAAGCAAGAAAAAAGAGTGTATTCTGTATGAAACATAATGTAAAATTTTAGGAAATAAATTTTCAGTGAGAGAAAGGAGATCAGCGTTTGTCTGGGGAAGCAGAGAGAGGTATTCCTTTTTTGGATGTTCATTATTTTGTATATGGTGGTGACTTTATCCAAAACTTATGAAAGTCTATATCTTTAGTACATGCCACTTATCAATACATGTCAATTATACCAGGATGATACTGTTAAAAGCTATGAAGAACAATGCTGAATTGATCAAAATCTGAGACTAACTTTGAAAGGCATTCAAGAAATAGGAAATATAGGAATAGATGTGTGTGTATGTTGAAGAAAACATAGCACAATATTAATTGTAGAATTTAGGTGGTAGTAATATAGATATTTACTGTTTACCGTACATTTAACCTTTTCATAAATTTGACATTTTTCTTAATAGTAGAAATTCTATTTAACCACTAAAAACATTTAAAAGGAAACATTCAAAAGGAAAGATTATTTCCTGATACTTGTAAGTGAACATAACAATGATACCAAACTAGGAAAATACTGCTTACAAGTAAAACCAAGCAAATCTGACATATGAATATGAAAGCAACATAACTGAAGTATTAGCTACTATAATCCAGAAAAAAAATGTAATAGAAGTTCATTACCAAATGGGATTTATTCCAGAAATGAGAAGATAGCTTAGTTTTTAAGAAATTGTTTACTAAAATTAGTTTACTTGGGGGTAATTTATTAAAATCAAAGAAAAAAAGCATACTACTATATGCAAGTCAACCAAAAAGGCATTTAGAAAGATTCAACAACTCAAGATAAACCAGTAATACAGAAATAAAAACTTTCTTGATGTGTTAACTTCCAGAAACCAGCATTGTATATGAGAAATAGTAATTTAAACAAAAAGAAAAAGAAAGTAAGTTCGCACCACATAACTTTTCAGTGTAAGTAAAATTAAAAAGCAGAGACATCACTTTGCCAACAAAGGTCCATCTAGTAAAGGCTATGGTTTTTCCAATGGTCATGTATGGATGTGAGAGTTGGATTATAAAGAAGGCTGAACGCCAAAGAATTGATGCTTTTGAACTGTGATGTTGGAGAATACTCTTGAGAAGCCCTTGGGTTGCAAGGAGATCCAACCAGTCCATCCTAAAGGAGATCAGTCCTGGAGGTTCATTGGAAGGACTGATGTTGAAGCTGAAACTCCAATACTTTGGCCACCTGATGCGAAGAGCTGACTCATTTGAAAAGCCCCTGATGCTGGGAAAGATTGAGGGAGGCAGAAAAAGGGGATGACAGAGCATGAGATGGTTGGATGGCATCACTGACTTGATGGACATGGGTTTGGGTGAACTCTGGGAGCTGGTGATGGACAGGGAGGCCTGGAGTGCTGTGGTTCATGGGGTCACAAAGAGTCAGACGCGGCTGAGTGACTGAACTGAACTGAAAATGCAGTATTACTAAGAAGACAAAACAGTGTTATTAATAAAGTTCTAAAAATTTGGAAGAGTAAAAGTAACATTATAAAGAAATTAATGTATATCACTATATCTATACACTTTACATTATGATAAATTAAAAATATACCAATGATTCAAATGTAAATTTTGAAAGATGAGAAATTTTATCACTCCATAGTTATGAAGAAATCTCACCATGCCAAAAATTCCTGAAGTCCTAAACATTAAAAATATAAATAAATATATCTCTAAAATATTTCTGGATAGAAAACAGACTCAAAAGATGGCTGAGGCATTATAAATTGGGTAATAATATTTGTAATTCATATCTCACAGTAAAAATGCCAAATTTCACAAACATCAGTAAGAAGGAAACAGCTTAATTAGTAACTGGGCCAGTGGTGTAAAAATAGCTCTTCAATTCAGTCACTCAGTCGTGTCTGACTCATTGAGACTTCATGAACAGTTCAAAAGCATCAATTATACAGTACTCAGCTTTCTTCACTGTTCAAGCCTCACATCCATACATGACCACTGGAAAAGCCATAACCTTGACTAGATGGACTTTGCCTCTGCTTTTTAATATGCTGTCTACGCTGGTCATAACTTTTCTTCCAAGGAGTAAGCGTCTTTTAATTTCATGGCTGCAATCACCACCTGCAGTGATTTTGGAGCCCCCCAAAATAAAGTCTGCCACTGTTTCCACTATTTCCCTATTTGCCATGAAGTGATGGGACTGGATGCCATGATCTTCATTTTCTGAATGTTGTTTAAGCCAACTTTTTCACTCTCCTCTTTCACTTTTATCAAGAGGCTCTTTAGTTCTTCTTCACTTTCTGCCATAAGGGTGGTGTCATCTGCATATCTGAGGTTATTGGTATTTCTCCCAGCAATCTTGATTCCAGCTTGTGCTTCCTCCAGCCCAGTGTTTCTCATGATGTACTCTGCATATAAGTTAAATAAGCAGGGTGACAATATACAGCCTTGATGTACTCCTTTTCCTATTTGGAACCAGTCTGTTGTTCCATGTCCAGTTCTAACTGTTGCTTCCTGACCTGCATACAGGTTTCTCAAGAGGCAGGTCAGGTGGTCTGGTACGCCCATCTCTTTTAGAATTTTGCAGAGTTTATTGCGATCCACATAGTCAAAGGCTTTGGCATAGTCAATAAAGCAGAAATAGATTTTTTCTCTGCAAATCTCTTGCTTTTTTGATGATCCAATGAATGTTGGCAATTTGATCTCTGGTTACTCTGCCTTGTCTAAAACCAGCTTGAACATCTGGAAGTTCATGGTTCATATATTGCTGAAGCCTGTCTTGGAGTATTATCAACATTACTTTACTAGCGTGTGAGATGAGTGCAATTGTGTGGTAGTTTGAGCATTCTTTGGCATTGCCTTTGTTTTGGATTGGAATGAAAACTGACCTTTTCCAGTCTGTGGCCACTGCTGAGTTTTCCAAATTTTCTAACATATTGAGCACAGCATTTTCACACCATCATCTTTTAGGATTTCTTAACAATATTATTTTAAAATAAGATAACTGGAAATTTAAGCTTCATTGTAGTATAACTTTCACTTACCACACTGACAAACGCATAAGATTTTATTACACATTAGTGTGACAATTCAAAAGAAACTTATTTATTATCAAAGATGGTGTAAATTGTTCAACTCTTATGTCACTTCTTCTCAAAATGGAAATGAACATATATTTTGTTTCACATATTTTATGTCTAGGAATCTGTCTCACAAATATCATGCATATGGAAAATGTTCTCTATATATGTAATTAAGAACTTGCATAATAGCAAAAGTTTGGAAGCAACCATAAATGTATGTCAATCATGAATTGTTTTTAAAAGTAAGGCATATTTATATAATGGAATTCTACTCCAATGAAAAATCAAGACAATTGTTTGAATAAATTGGTTTGGAATGAGTAACAAGTATAAAAAGAAAGTGAAATAAATTTTCCAAGTATTTCTATTTTAAAAAATGAAAATATGCATCTGTGCTTGCATGAAATGTATGAAAGGATCAAATAACAACAATAACAAAAATAAATAACAGAAAATACAGTAAAAATATTTTTTAAAATAACCAAACCCCCCCCCACACAAACAACAATAGCTATCTATTAAGAATTGTCTTAATGGTCTTCTCTGATGGCTCAGATGGTAAACGATCTGCGTGCAATGCAGGTGATCCAGATTTGATCCCTGGGTCAGATTGACCTCCTAGAGAAGGAATTGGCAACCCACTCCAGCACTCTTGCTTGAAGAATTCCATGGACAGAGGAAGCTGGCAGGCTACAGTCCATTGGGTCACAAAGAGTCAGACACTATTGAGCAACTAACACTTTCACACACAGGAGGTGAATAATAAAGAAGTGAGGGATAGCTTATACTGGTATCTTTATATTTGTTTTCATTTCTGAACCATGTAAATATATTGATTAATGAAAACAACTCTAATATGCAAAACAGAAATCATTACTCCTTACAAGAAAAGTCTAAATATGTGGATAATCAATGATTTTTCTTGGTCATGTCATAAAAGAGGTCACAAGGCAAACTGACACTAATTTTCACAACAGTCAAATTCAGAGTCACACAACCATATCTGAATTCCTGGAGCAGATATAGCAGAAGTTATAAACAGGTGGGGACACTTAAATGGTAATTTTGATGAATTGCTGAAGTCTGAGTGTAGACCATCACGATAGTGAGTAACTCCTAAGAATTGCAGTCCTAGGGGCTGCCAAACCTTCCTGGGTTTTAGCTACAGAATCCCCATCAGATTCTCATGATGAGAAACTCCTTGTGGCTTGGGCAGAGAGAGAGAGAGAGAGGAATAAATAGTCAAAGATAATCCTTTCCACAAAATGACTTGCACAACTGGACATCCACATGCAAAAAAGAAAAAAAATCCAAACACATATTACAGCCCTCACAAACATTAACTCAAAACAGATCACAGATCTATCTGGGCAACACAGAATTGTAAAACAGTTAGAAGGTAACATAGATGAAAACCTAGGTGACTTGGGTATTAAAAAAACTTATTTCAATACAACACCAAAGGTATGGTACATGAAATAAATAATTTCTAAATGGAACTTCATTAAAATTGAAAGCTGCTACTCTGAAATACAATATCAACAGAATAGAAGACAAGCCACAGGTAGGGATAAGGTATTTGCAAAAGACACATCAGATAAAAGACTGTTATCCAAAGTATCCCAAGAATGTTTAAAACTCAACAACATGAAAAACTCAATTTAAAAATGAGCCAGCCACTTTACAGACACCTCAAAGAAAATAACACCTCAAAGAAAATATACAGATAATAAATAAGCATATAAAGATATGGTCCAAATCATGGCATCAGGTGAATGCAAACTGAAACAATGAGATACCACTATCCACCTATTTGAATGACCAAAATCCAGAACACTGTCAATACCAAATGCTGGTAAAGAGCTGGAACAATAGGAACTCTGATACTTTGCAGTTTAGAATGTCAAAGGGTAGAGTCATTTTGGAAGAAATGGGGAGAAAGCCAAAACCTAGAGAAATAAGAGACACACTAAAATCACTTTTACCTCGAACCAGGCACAGCTGAACTTTAATTTTAATGCATTTTTTGAAGCAAACAGGAAAGAAATTTTTTAAGAGTACCTTTTCCCTAAGATGGAGGTATATAAGAGGAGTCCTTCATCATCTGGCTGAATCCAAAGAAGTATTCCTCTGGCAAGCACAAAGAAAACTGAGTTGTTCCTGAGCCAGAAAGCCAATTTCCCTCAGATTTGTATTTAAATATGTCAGCTTTTGTAAAGTGTCTTCTTGATTGGAAGCCTAAAATCCCAACACCTGGATGGTCTAAACAACCTCACCACGTACACCAAAATGCTGCAATCATCATTACATAGGTTGATATATTCCTCTAAGACAGATACAAATTAGAATAAAAGACAAAAGTCAGAAAAAGATTTATTTGTTTCAGGAAACAACTAAATTAACTTAAATTCTTCTCAGAAGGATGGCATTTTCATTTATGTCTTCATTTAAGTCTCAAAGATGCATATTGAATAAGGAACAAAGACAATGAGCAACCCAAAGCAATGTAATTAAAAGCCCAGAAGGGTCACTGAATAGATAGCAGCTGAAACAATACACCATCGAGAGAGTCCACAAAGATTTCTGATCCAGATTGTAAATGAATAATGCTTACGATTAAACAACTGCAAGTTAGGTTTGATAAGGTCTTTAGGGAACATAAAACCAGAAAAAGTGACTTTATGGTTGGGGAAAATAGCACCAAATAGAACACCGAAGAAGTCATTTTTTACATCAGAAAAAATTTTTTTTTCCTTTATAAAAGAATTTCAGTAATTTCACTATGATGCAGCTAAGTATAGATTCTCTTGTAGTTATTCAATCAAAGATTTGTAAATTTCCCTGAACCAACAAACTGTCTTTCACTGATTCTGATAATTGTTGGTTTCTCTATCTTGAAATATTGCATCTTTCACAATCTATCTACTCCCTTCAGGATTTTTGTAACATGCAATTTAGATTTTAAACCATATCCGATATATCACCTATTCTTTGTAAAATTTCTATTTATTTTTCTTTCCATGCTCTACTCTGGGTATTCTAAGTTTTTTCTTGTATACTGGTTCTTTCTTCAGCTGTACCTGATCTACTATTAAAACCACAGCTCAACTATTAATGGCTTCCTTGTAGCTCATTGGTAAAGAATCTGTCTACAATGCAGGAGACCTAAGTTTGACTCCTGGGCCAGGAAGATTCCCTGGAGAAGGAAATAGCAACCCACTCCAGTATTCTTGCCTTGAGAATCCCATGGACAGAGGAACCTAGCAGTCCATGAGGTCAAAAGAGTTAGACATGACTTAGCAACTAAACCATCACCATCAAACTATTAATATCATTGTTCATCATAGATATAATATTTGATATTTGATTTTTTTATTTCTCATGTGAAGGATTTGATTGTGCTAGTTAATCCCTTGGATCTCTTAAATACAATGATTTTTAAACTACTGCTGATAAAGCCTTTTCATATAAAGCTAACATATGGGGTGTTTGCATTTCTATTCTTATTAGCTGTTTTTTACTTATGGATTTCCAACATATTTTAAACCCTGATTATGTTTAATTGAGAGATGTCCTTTTTGTCATGAAGATCCCCTGGAGAAAGAAATGGCAACCCACTCTAGTATTCTTGCCTGGGAAATCCCATGGACAGAGGAGCCTGGTAGGCTAAAGTCCATGGGATCACAGAGTCAGATGCAACTCAGTCACTAAACAACAACAACCTCTTTGTGGGAGGGAAAAAAAAAATAGAGCTCTTTTGTGGCTACAAATGATGTTATTATCTTCCAGAGGGCATGTAATTTAGTTCTTACAGATGATCTTGCTATGAACAGATAAATTTAAATAACTCAGAAAATAAGCTTCTTAAAAAAAACAGTTTGAATTTTTAGGATATTGGTTTTTCAAGTACTCCTTATGAGTTTGAACATTCTTGGACACTGTCCTTCTGTGGAATTGGAATGAAAACTGACCTTTACCAGTCCTATGGCCATGGTTGAGTTTTCCAAATTTACTGACACTTAAACAGCATCATCTTTTAGAATTTTAAACAGCTCAGTTGGAATTCCATCACCTCTACTAGTTTTGTTCCCAGTAATGCTTCCTAAAGCCCACTTGACTTCATACTCCAGGATGTCTGGCTCTAGGTGAGTGACCACACCACTGTGGTTATCCAGGCCATTATCATCTTCTTTGTATAGTTCTTCTGTGTACTCTTACCACCTCTTCTTAATCTCTTCTGCTTCTGTTTTGTCCTCACTGTTTCTGTCCCTTATCCTGCCCATCTTTGAATGAAATGTTCCCTTGATGTCTCCATTCTGTTGCTTTCTTCTTTTCTCATTTCTTCTTTTCCCATTATTCACTTAGGAGGCTTTCTTATCTCTCCTTGCTATTGTGGAACTTTGCATTCATTTGGGTATATCTTTCCCTTTCTCCCTTGCCTTTTGCTTTTGTATGATTCTGCTCATTTCACAAGCTAGCAAGGTAATGCTCAAAATTTTTCAAGCTAGGCTTCAGCACTACATGAACCAAGAACTTCCAGATGTACAAGCTGGATTTAGAAAGGGAGAGGAACCAGAGATCAAATTGCCAACATCCACTGGATCATAGAGAAAACAAGAGAATTCCAGAAAAGACATCCACTTCTGCTTCTTTGACTACACTAAAACCTTTAACTGTGTGGATCACAACTGTGGAAAATTCTTAAATATATGAGGATAGCAGACCACCTTACTTGCCTCCTGCAAAACCTGTATGCAGGCTAAGAAGCAACAGTTAGAATCAGACATGGAAAAATGGATGGTTCAAAACTGGGAAAGGAGTACATCAAGGCTGTATATTGTCATGCTACTTATCTAACTTATATGCAGAATACAACATGTGAAATGCCAGGCTCGATGAATCACAACTGGAATAAAAATGGCTGGGAGAAATATCAACAACTTCAGGTATACAGATGATACATGGCAGAAAGTGAACAGGAACTAAAGAGCTTCTTGATGAAGGTAAAGGCAAGAGTGAAAAAGCTGACTTAAAACTCGACATTCAAAAACTAAGATTGTGGCATGTGGTCCCATCACTTCATGGCAAATAGAAAGAGGAAAAGTAGAAACGTGGGAAATTTTATATTTTTTGACTCCATAATCACTGTGGACATTGACTGCAGTCATGATACTAAAAAAATGCTTGCTCTTTGGAGTGGACTTCCCTGGTAGGCCACAGCCCATGGGGTCGCAAAGAGTCAGACACAACTAAGCGACTTCACTTTCATTTTTTCACTTTGGAAGGAAAGCCCTGACAAAACTATACAGCATATCAAAAAGGAAAGTGACATCTTAAGGGCCCCTTGGAGTGCAAGGAGATCAAACCAGTCAATCCTAAAGGAAATCAACCCTGAACATTCACTGGAAGGACTGATGCTGAAGCTGAAATGCCAATACTTTGGCCACACGATGCAAAGAAACTGACTCGTGTGAAAAGACCCTGTTGCTGGGAAAGATTGATTGCAATTGTAGGAGGATAAGGAGGGATCCAAGGGTAAAATGGTTGGATAGCATCACTGACTCAGATATGAGTCTGTGCAACTTTAATAATGATACAATATTAACATTATGTTTATATGTAGTCAATACTTCAATATTAGAAGCATCAACATTCTTTAACAAATCAATGAAATAGGAAAATAACTTGTGTCACTTAATATTTATTTTAGACAAAACAACTCTAATTTCATCAAACATTTTTTAAAATATACTTGTCAAAGCTGCTAATTATACCTTTCATTCCTCTTTGGATATACTCAGGTGTGTTATTCCTCTTAAATTAATACTCCAAAATAAGAGCTATACCAAATAAAAATGATCTGATTAGTGTTTAAGTTTAATGATGGGGAAAATCCTCCACTGGCTCATTTATTTACCATATCTTGATCCATGCTGCTGTAGAAAACTGGAGCCACTAAGGTAGCAGATGTACTTCTGAGAATATTAAACAAGGTGAGCAAAAACCCTGAATAGTTAGCTACCTCTGAAATTGCTGGTAGAAAGACAAGATGGGGGGGGAAATGACAAATTAGATGTTCAGGGATGAAAAACTAAGCTATCCAAAATAAAATTAAAACCAAATCTGTCTTTGAATAATTAGTAAGAAGTAGAGTGAAGAACATCCTTAGGAATTATTTCATAGAACAACAGGTTTTCAAGGCAGACTTTCTTGGGTGGCTGTACCAAATCTTTTTATTTTTAACTAAGAAATTATCTCCAAGACCCACATGTATACCAAAATTGGAACTTTTACTCTAAAGCACATAAAACACAACATCTATATTTCTAAAAATTACAACTCTATCTAAATATTAATTCCTTTAAATTTTAAAAAATAAAATATTCAATTATTGCTCAACTGGTAACATTACAATAAAACTTGCTTGCCTATAGCTCAGATAGCCAGTATCAATATCAAATGACTTATTTAGGTATCTGTTGCATCTTTGACTCTAAGTTTATTGTGAGAATTAGAGGCCAGCAATAAAAATTTAGCCATTGCTATTCTTACCTCAAAGTTTTGAAATCAGTAATTGAATTGATGTCTATTGCTATTGATATTGGAAATTATAAAATATGGCATGTTGAATAGGCCAAAAGATGTGTGTGTGTGTGTGTGTGTGTTTATGTTAGTCACTTAGCCATGTCTGACTCTTTGTGACCCCATAGACTGTAGTCCTCTGGGCTCCTCTGTCCATGGAATTCTCCAAGCAAGAATGGTTTGCCATTCCCTTCTCCAAGGAATCTTCCCAACCCAGAGACCAAACCTTGGTCTCCTACATTTCAGGCAGATTCTTTACCATCTGGGCCACCAGGGAAGCCCCAGGCCAAAGATGTCTATGGCTTAACCCTAATCCTGGAAACTGTGAATCTGTTATATTACACAGCAAAGGGGAATTAAGGTTGCAGGTGGAATAAATTTTGTACACCACTGACCTTCAAACGGGGAGATTATCGTGAACGATTCAGAAGGACCCAGTGTAATCACTTCCCTCTTGAGAAGAAGTGGGCCAGTTAGGGTGAAGAGATTCAGCTTGATACAGATTCCTTCTACCTCTTCTGGCTCGGAAGACAGAGTAAGGGGTCATGAGCCCAGGATTGTAGTGGTTCCTATAAGCTGAGAATAATCCTCATTTGACAGCCAGCAAGAAAACAGGGAGGTTTTCCTGTAGCCACAAGGATCTAAATTCTACTAACAAAACAGATGAGCAAAGAAACTAATTTGTCCTCGACTCTCCAGATCCCTGTGGGGCCCACACCAAATTTCTGACTGGCAGAAGATAGAAAATTGTGTTCTGTGAACTGTTCAGTCTGTTGTAATTTGTTATAGCAGCAAAAAAGGGACACCAAAGTTACAGACCCCATCTCGGGAAACAATAAAAAAAAAATACTTGTTTCAAATAAGTTGTTATAAATATGCTAAAAACACACATGTTCACATAAACACTTGAAATGCTTTTGCTTACTAAGGCCACTTCATCTTAATTTTAAATGTCCCTCATGAAAATCTTGGGAGGAAAGGCAATTTAAACTTAGAATAGAAAATACCACTGGGGCTTTGTATTTATGGAAACATAGTAAACACCACTGTTCCCTCATTCCAATTTAATAGCAATCTTCAAGTGTATGTTTTATTGGTTTAACCTTTATTAGATCCCATTCAAAAGACTTGGGAAATGTATATGTATATAGACTTCAAACTCTAGGTATCTGCTCCGTTGTACTCATATAAAACCAACATTAGATTTTAAGGTTTTTAACCTCTAAAAATAAAGCAATCTGTTATGGTAGGTTTTATATATCATGCTTAATGTTTTCTGTCTCTCTTGTGTCCTAGATTTTAGGACAAAACAGAGAATTATAACTACCTGAGGGCTGGAAAGATCATTGTTGACACAAAACGAAGAATAACTTAGTGTGATCGTAAAATCACCCTGTGCAGCTAACATTAGGAAAAAAGAAATTATGTCGATGGTAAAATTATTCTATTATAAACTAAAATATTTACAATAAAATAATTTTTATTGTAATAAATACAATAAAATTTACAATAAAATAAAATTAATGCCATTTTTGTGGGTGTGAATTTTGGTTCTTACGTTGCTCTCAACAAATTATAACATTTTTAGGAGTGAAAACTCCCTGAAAAGGTCTTTGAGAGAGATTAGATAGAAGAGTATCCTGAATAAAGCACCGTGCAGCATTAATTTAGTACTTTATGATATATTTATATAAGAAGGACCATATATAAAGGAGAGGAACATTTTTTTCTTTATTTTTCTTTGTTTTTTAGATTTTTTTTTTTTTTTTGATGTGGGCCATTTTCAAAGTCTTTATTGAATTTGTTACATTATTGCTTCTCTTTTATGTTTTGGTTTCTTTGTGGGATCTTAACTCACAGACCAGGGATGAAACCCACAGTCCCTACATTGGAAGGCAATTCTTAACCACTGGACAACCAGAGAAGTCTCAAGAAGATGAACATTTCTTGACCGATTCCTTTCACAGCTATTTTCTATATTAAAAAAAATATGCTGTCTAATTTTTGTAACAGTCTATATATGTATTGTTAGAATTCATCATGTTTTTGTCTTATTATGTACAAGAATCTGTTATTGATAATGAAAAACTGTCAATTAAGATAAGCTGTTTCTACTGGCAATTCCAGGTCTATTTAGGAATCTGGACTTTTATACCTACTATGATATAATAAATACTAATATTTCATCATAGGTATTTTATAGCAAGCATCAAAGGTAAATCTTAGTCAGCAAATTCATAAGTTGGCAAGTTATGGGCCAGAGATCAAATCCAGCTGGCTGCCTCTTTTTGTAAATAAAATTTTACCTGAACACAATCATGCATATTTCTTTTGGTTTTTGTTTGTTTGCTTGCTTTTGTTAGCTTGTCACTGTCTTCTTCTACGTCCATTGCATATTTTTCATTGGGTCTTGTTTTATTTTTATAAATTTTTATTTAAATATTGTTTATGGTTGATTATGTTTATTATTTATGCATATCATTTCACACTACAGTGACAGGGTTGAGTTTTTGTAACAGAGACTATGGCCCACAAAGTCTAAAATATTGTTCCTTTATAGAAAAAAATGTTGCCTACTGATGTAACTGAAGGTAATGTTTGTATATAAACAAATACTATCAATAAAATATTAATATCGTATAATATTTATTTACGATAAATATATAATATTTATATCTATCATATAAATTTTGATTAAAGAAAGAGATGTCAAAGCTTACCTTTAAGGTAAGGGAGCTTTTTGTAGAAGAGATAATGTTTTAGTGGAGTTTTAAATTATGAACTGAAATCTATTAGCCGGATAAGGGGGATACACAAAATTGCAGTCATGCAAGGAACTTCTATGTTAATTAGCTTGATAATAGTAATCATTTATCTTTTTATACATATCCAATCATCATGGCATATACCCTAATATACACAATTTTAACTCATAAATAAGAACATGTTTAAAAATCATAGAATCCTCATGTTCATAATAGCACTATTCAGAATAGCAAAGATATGCAAGCAACCTATGTCCATCAATGCATCAGTGAAGAAATTGGGTCATGAACACACAATAAAATATTACATGGCATAAAAAAAATAACCTGCCATTTGCAACAATATGGATGGACTTTGAGGACATGGTGCTAAGTGAAAAAGTCAGACTGACACTGTATGATTTCACTTGCATGTGGAATGAAAGTGGTCAAAATCACAAATTTCCAGTTAGAAGATAAGGAAGTATTGGAAAGCTGAGCACCAAAGAATTGATGCTTTCAAACTGTAGTGTTGGAGAAGACTTTTGAGAGTCCCTTAGACTGCAAGAAGATCAAACCAGACAATCCTAAAGGAAATCAGTCCTGAATATTCCTTGGAAGGATTGATGCTGAAGCTGAAGCTCCAATACTTTGGCCACCTGATGCCAGGAACTGATTCATTGGAAAAGACCTCGATTCTGGGAAAGGTTGAAGGTAGGAGAAGAAGGGGACAACAGAAGATGAGGTGGTTGGATGGCATCATTGACTCGATGGACATAAGTTTGAGCAAGCTCCGGGAGCTGGTGATGGACAAGGAAGCCTGGCGTGCTGCAGTCCATGGGGTCACAAAGCGTCGGACATGACTGAGCAAACTGAACTAAAGTACTGGAAATGTCATGTACAACATGATAACTATAGTTAACAGTGCTGTATGGTATATTTAAAAGCTGTTGAGAGTAGCTCCTAAGAGTCCTCATACAAGGATAAAACATTTTTCTTATATTGTATTAATGTAAGATGATAACTAAACTTATTGTAGTGATCCTATTAAAACACATGGAAGTTAAATCATTATGCTATCTATACACCTTAAACAGTGCTATATGTCAATTATATCTGCATGAAACCAGGAAAAAAAGAACTGGGGGGCCCCAGTTCTTAGGGTAGCAGAGTCAGGCACAACTGAAGCAACATAGCCCCATTGCACCAACCTGTTCAGATCCTTCACTCCCAGTTGTAGCTGTTTTTCAGTAAATAACTATTGAATATTTTGAATGTTTCTTGTTTCAAGATCTTTTATACTCCTCATTTCACTCCTCTACTTTCTTGCACAAAATTGATTCTATGCAGGTCTTAGAAATGTTGAAGGCCTTTCACTATATGTCTGTATTCCAGGGTTCATAGGGATACCTTGTCAGTTAACTTTGTTGTAAATATCTCTCATGCCTTTGATATAATTGCTTTTGCTAATTAGTTGCTACTTTTGTTCAATAAGAAGACTCTGGGATGTTTAAGACAATACCATTGCTACCATCTTCCCAAAGTCTTCCACATTTTCGTTTTTAATGATTTGATGTTACTGTTGCTAGAGAGGAAATGAGAATCATCCCACATTCATTGATCGTTTAGATTTAAAAAGAAATTTCTGTGTCTTCTAAGCAATACATAGTAATATAAGGAATAATTAAGAGATGGGTAATTGAGTCTGAATGTATATATAACTTGGAACTTAATGGCACAAACTCTTGAAATTATGGAGTGCTGAATTAAAAGATTGATTTGTAAATCAGCTCAGAAGTCTATATGTGACTTAAAATTGTATATAAAAGTATCATTGCATTTATTGAAGCTGTTATTCCTTGCAGAATAATCTAGGCTTCTTTTTTCCTTATGAGTACGTACGCTGCAACTGAATCTATACTTTCCAACATATCTTGTTTCAGCAGTCCAATCAATATTAATAAACAGAATTTTGAGTTTATGCTTAATCAAGTGTATAGTAGGAGCTTTACCAAGTCTCTTCCTCATCTCTGCCTACATTAGCTTCACCAGAGATAATTAAGTTTTATCATGTAATTGAAGAGGCAGAAACTAGAAAGGCAGGAAAACAGCAATTTGTGCAATCTCTTTCAGCAGCTCAAGACTTTTTAACAATGGGTAAGCAATGTAAAATGCAGGGAAACTGAAAGAATAAGCACAAGGCAAATTTCCAATAAAATGTTCTTTAATATAGAATTTATAATACAACTGTTTTATTTACTACAATTTTAGATACATAAAACTGCACTTAAAATGGTATCTTTCAGATTAAGATATTGGATTATGAAAAAAACATAATAACTCTCCCCTCTCTTAAGACCTCATTTCAATGTTGGAAAAAAAAATGTTAAAGTATGTAGTATCAGGAAAGGAAAAAAAGAACAAGAAATTTCAATGAATTTATGAAATATAGGTAAATAAATAAAGCAGAAGTTGCTGCTTAAAGAGAAAGTAGAAGACAAATATAATCTATTTTACATAAACCTGGAGAGGCTCAGAACATGAAGACGGAAGATAAGAGAAAAATAGAAATCAGTGGGATTCAGAACACAGTGTGAATTAGAACATCAGTGAGATGATTGTAGTTTTATAAAGAGCTCATAAAATGACCTAATGAGATATAAAGAAAAAATGATGATAGTACTTGAGAATAGTGTCTTCTTAACTGAAGTTTTGAGGGCTTCCCTAAAACACCTCAATTTCCAGACATGCATCTAAACAAAAAACAAATGTTTCTCAGGCAACAGATCTCCCCACATACTGACTGCTTCATGGGTCTTCCAAGGATCATTGTACATGTGAGGAGAGCCAGAAATACAAAAAATTAAGAGCAAGATTAAACAGAGGGGCTTAGTAGAAAGAGAAGACATAAATAGGGAAAAGATAAGACCTTTAATAAGTGTCACAAAATGAAGCCATATTATTTCTACCAAAGAAAATTAGGGTATTATGTCACCCTTATGGCAGAAAGTGTGGAATTAAAGAGCTTGGCTTAAAACTCAACATTCAGAAAACTAAGATCATGGCATCTGGTCCCAGCACTTCATGGCAAATAAATGGGGAAACAAAGGTAACAGTGAGAGACTATTTTCTTGGGCTCCAGAATCACTACAGATGGTGACTGCAGCCATGAAATTAAAAGATGCTTGTTCCTTGGAAGAAAAGCTATGACCAACCTAGATAACACATTAAAAATCAGAGACATTACTTTGCCAGCAAAGGTCCATCTAGTCAAAGTTATGGTTTTTCCAGTGGTCATGTATGGTTGTGATAGTTGGACTACAAAGAAAGCTGAGTGCCAAAGAATTGATGCTTTTGAACTGTGGTGATGAAGAAGACTCTTGAGAGTCCCTTGGCCTGCAAGGAGACCCAACCAGTCCATCCTAAATGTGATCAGTCCTGAGTGTTCATTGGAAGGACTGATGTTGAAGCTGAAACTCCAATACTTTGGCCACCTGATGCAAAGAGCTGACTCACTGGAAATGACCCTGATGCTGGGGGAAAATTGAAGGCAGGAGGAGAAGAGGACAACAGAGGATGAGATGGTCGGATGGCATCACTGACTGGATGGTGCGTTCGAGCAAGCTCCGGGAGTTCGTGATGGACATGGAAGCCTGGTGTGCAGCAGTCCATGGGGTCGCAAACAGCTGGACACAACTGAGCAACTGAACTGAACTGAATTGAACTGACAGAGAAAGAAACTGAAACTTATACCAAGAAGAGGGACAAAGAAGATTAGGGAGTGTTTCAGTTTCATTAATGCTAAGATATGACAGTGCATCAGGCTTCTCCAAGGAAATAAAAATAATGTGTGTGTAATTATATATATATATAATTGTGTGTGTGTGTGTGTGTATATAATTCATATGTAAATTTTTATTGCATTTTGAGGAATTGACTGAAACAATTGTTAGGGCTGGTGAATCTGAGCTATGTAAGGCAGTCTGACCAACGAAACTTGTGTGGGATGTGATGTTTCATTCTTGAAGCAGAATTTCTTCTTCTCTGGGGAAGACTAGTTTTTGTTCTTAAGGCCATCAAGGAATTATGAGGCCCATTTCCATTACTGATGACAATCTCCTTACAATGGAATACTACTCAGCCATCAAAAAAAGGAAACTTTGCCATTTGCAAAAACATGGGTGGACTTGGAGGATACTATGCTAAGTGAAATAAGTCAGAGAAGGACAAGTACTGTATGATATACTTACCAGTGGAATCTAAAAAATACAGTGAACTGGTGAATATAGCAACAACAAAGATAAAGTAGACTAACATAGAGACCAAAGTGGTGACTACCACTGGGGAGAGAAAGGAAAGAGGGACAATGTAGGAGGTGAGGTTTAAGAGGTACAAACTATTATATAAAAAATAAGTTATAAGGATATACTTTATAGCACAAGGAATATAGCTAATATAAATGGATTATAACCTTAATTATAAATCACTATGTTTTACACCTATAACATATATAATATCATATAGCATATATACATCAATAAAAAATAAAATAATAAAAAAGAAGGTTAGCTGATAATAGATATTAAACACATTTATAAAATGCCTTCACAGAAACACCTATATCAGCGTTTTATCAATTACTTTGTTACCATAGCCTAACCAAGTTGATACCTAAGACACTTAGACCAATTATCCTGTTGAATACAGTACAATATGTTGGTTAAAATAATGGATCCTTTTTTATAAAGCATATCACAATAATCTCAAGAGAATAAGAAATTGCCAGGCAAAATTCTAAGAGAAAACAGGGAATAAATGCGTCTGAAAAACATCAGAGCAACAAAAACAATTTTGCTAAGGACTAGCTGCTGATCCTCACAAACTTGGGCTTTCTTTAGGAACCTAAAAAATAGGAATAACAGGAGACAAATCCCCTTACTATGTGGGCAACTTTTAGAACTTGTCCATTTTAAGCTGAGTCTCCAAGAAGATCTGCTCTCAGGGTTAAGGGGAAATGGAAGTGAAATAGCTCCAACTTTATGCTAAGTGATAAGGACTCCTGAATGCTAGGTGGAGCAGGGTTGAAAAAAAGAAAGGAAAAACGAATCCTGGAAAAGTTATAAAAGGGTCATCTTACAGATTTTTCAAGCCAGGATCACATAGAAGCCTTCTGAGAGTTGAAAAAGACTAATCAGAGCTTTATAATAACTGCACATAAAAAATTTAAGCAATCTACAAAATTCCTAGAAAATAACATATGAGAATAAGTATACCATCTTGAGGGAGAGAAGCATTTCTAATCAAGACACAAAATAACTCTAATAAGAAAAAAAAATACTAATCTAATTGAAATTGAGGACATCTTAAGCATCAGAGGATAACATGAAGTGAGTGAACAGACAAGTACCAAATTTGGAGAAAATATAATGTAACCAAAAACGAATGTATGAACAGAGGATATATGAAGAACTCCTTTAAATCAAAGGTATTTTTTCTGGGTTTTGCACCCAAAAAGTCCCCCCAAAATAAAAACAAAGGTAAAATGCAGACACCCTAATAGAAACATGAACAAATACAAAACCATGATTATGTGTTTCACACACCAAAAACTCCGAATAGCTCTGAAAAGTGTATGTTCTTTCACATATTTTGTACCAGAAGATAAAAGTATTCATCGTAAGTGTAGTTACAAATGACATACATTTAGCATGTTGTAAGTATCAGCATTCTAAAATAAGGGCTTCCATGGTGGTTCAGATGGTAAAAAAAATCTTCCTGCAATGCCAGAGACCTGGGTTCAATCCCTGGGTGGGGAAGGTTCCCTGGAAAAGGAAATAGCAAGCCACTCCAGTGAAGGACAGGGCAGCCCGGTATGCTGCAGTCCAGAGGGTCAGAGAGAGTCAGACATGATTTAGAGACTGAATAACAACAATCACCCATTGAGGGCTTCCTGATGGCTCAGTGGCTAAGAATCCACCTGCCAATGCAGAAGATGTTAAGTTCAATCCCTGGGTCAGTAAGATCCTCTGAAGAAGGAAATGGCAACACACTCCCATATTCTTGCCTAGGGAATCCCATGGACAGAGGAGCCTGGTGGGCTACAGTTAGTCCATGGGGTGGCAAAGAGTTAGATACAACTTAGCAACTAAGCAACAACAACATCATCCATTTAAAAAATAAATAATGAAGCTCTTCTTTAACAACAATAAAAATAGATTGATAGATAATAAAGATATCTATTAGTAGTCAGTAGGGGAATCCACATTTAAATAATATTTTCCCAGAATTTTGTGAATAGGAATCAAAAAATTATTCAACTAATATATTGCATAGTTTTACTTGGGATATTAATGGATTAACTGGGTTGAATGTTTTCAAATTTGAAATAGCTGATTATCTCTTGACCTCTTCAGGGGTCAGGGATCAAGAGGAAATGACCTAATATGTTATACCCAACTTTGCATGTCTCTGGGCTATACTTTGCTATTACATTCTGGTGGGCGTATATATTGAGTCACTTGGAAAAAACTGTTGGACTTAATATAGTAAAATTCCAAACGTGCATATATTTGACTTAAAAAATTTACCCCTGGATATAAACCCTAAAGAAAATTCTACATGTGAACACTATGATAAATGTATATGGAAGTTTATCAAAATCACTGCAGATGCTGATTGCAGCATGAAATTAAAAGACGCTTACTCCTTGGAAGGAAAGTTGTGACCAACCTAGACAGCATATTAAAAAGCAGAGACATTACTTTGCCAACAAAGGTCCATCTAGTCAAGGCTATCGTTTTTCCAGTAGTCATGTATGGATGTGAGAGTTGGACTATAAAGAAAGCTGAGTGCAGAAGAATCGATGCTGTTGAATTGTGGTGTTGGAGAAGACTTCTTAAGAGTCCCTTGGAGTACAAGGAGATCCAACCAGTCCATCCTAAAGGAAATCAGTCCTGAGTGTTCATTGGAAGGACTGATGTTGAAGCTGAAACTCCAATGCTTTGGTCACCTGATGCAAAGAACTGACTCATTTGAAAAGGCCCTGATATTAGGAAAGATTGAGGGCAGGAGGATAAGAGGACAACAGAGGATGAGATGGTTGGATGGCATCACCAACTCAATGGACGTGAGTTTGGGTAAACTCCGGGAGTTGGTGATGGACAGGGAGGCCTGGCATGCTATGGTTCATGGGGTCACAAAGAGTCAGACATGACTAAGGACTGAACTGAACTGATGAGAGCTTTGTCTACAATAGTTCTAAACAAAAAACAATCATATAGGTCTGATTGTTTCAAATAAAAAACAATGCTATATTCATACAGTATAAGATAATACAATGCTGAAAATTGAAGGTAGATACAGGTACTTTTAAAAAGAAATGAATCAACTATAAAGCAATTTGAAAGTATTAAGATGTAAAGAATATGACAGAATTCTCTTTATTGAAGTTCTATAGCAGATAAAATCATATTATATTTTAATGATGGAAAATTATATTTTTAGATGACAAAAAGAAAAAGAAAAGCAAGGACAAAACTAATCTAAAAATATGGATAGTCATTATCTAAAGGTGGTTACTAGAGAGGAAGGAGAGAAAAAGAGAAAATGTGATTGGAAAAATAAGAAATATTCTATTTCTTGACCTGGGCCATTCATACATATATGGTTTCTTATGACAATTTATTAAACTATTTACTTTTGATTTTTGAATTTTTCTTTACTAATGCCCCCCAAAGGTGAAGTAAAAGGAATGTTGAATAAAAGAGGATATTAACATATGATGCTTGTATAATACTAATTTAATCAATATTCTGATGAAGAGCCTGAATATTTTTGAAAAGGTATCCAGGTTATACTAGAGTGGATCCAGAGTACAGAATCACACACCTGAGCCAGCAGTTTTTGTCTATAACATAGGAATGCTATGGGCCTCAGAGACATTTCAGAAAAACCATGATGTAAAACACACTTTCTGGAGACTAAGTCTTTATTTACAGAAATGACACTCATATATATTAAAATATTCAAACAATAAACTTCCCTGGTGGGGAAGTGGATATGAATCTGCTGCCAGTGCAGGGGACATGGGTTCAACCCCTGGTCTGGGAAGATCCCACATAGGGTGGAACAACCGTGCCCCTATGCCACAACTACCGAGCTGGTGCGCTAGAGCCTAAGAAAGGAGTTGTGCTCAGTCCTGTCCGACTCTTTGTGGCCGCATGGACTGTAGCCCACCAGGCTCCTCTGTCTATGGAAGGTTCCAGGCAGGAATACTGGAGCGGGTAGCCATTTCCTTCTCCAGGGGATCTTCCCCTCCCAGGGATGGAATCCGCATCGCTTTCGTCTCCTGCATCGGCAGGCAGGTTCTTTACCACTAGCGCCACCTGGGGAGAGCCTGTGTGCCGCAACTAACGAAGCCCTCGTGCCCGAGAGCTTGAGCCCCACAGCAAGACGCCCCTGGGAGACGCCTGTGCACTGCAATAAGAATAGCCCCCCACTTTCTGCAACTACAGAAAGCCCACGTGCAGCAATGAAGACTCAGCACGGCCAAAAAAAATAAATAAAATTATACAATTAAATATTCAAATACCAAAGTATACTGGGGACTAATTATACTATTACCTTTCTCTAATTTTGACTAGGTAATATTTCCATAGTTTAAAATGTTAAAGTTTCAAATAAATAAATTGAAATGTGTGACGTGAAAAGTAAATCTTCTAACTCTTAAGCCTATCACATTCCTTTTCCAGGAGTCAATGGTTCTTAACTGTTTCCTTGGCAATCTGCCAGAGATAGCCTGCATCTATAAACACGTATATTAATATCACTTCTGTTCACGTAAACAGAGTGAAATGTACACATTGCAAGTTGCTAGTTTCACTTCACAGGAACCAATGTACATGCAGCTGCCTTGTAGCTTTCAGAGACCACAATGGATTGCTTTTATGTTTGTATGTTATGGTTTTCCAAATAGGTAGATAAGATAATTAAAATATCATCTCAGTTTAAATAGAAAAACACAGAGAACAAGAGAGAATGTTGGAAATATGTTAAAGATACTGCCGAAGAATTAATAGAAGGAATGCAATATAAAACAAAATATTTATTTTGAAACTAAAACAAAAGTACCAGCAATACATGATAGAGCTTATTTATTAGAAGTGGCAAAGGTAGAGAATGTGCCTGCTAATCCCTGAGAATGGTGCACAGGTGTTGAGGAGAACAGCCTCTGGTTCCCAGGCCTCGCTTACGCACATGAGAGTCGCTGTCTGATGCTGGGAAAATTTGAAAACTGGGGAGCACTGGGGGTAGCTACGGCAACATTAAAACCCCAAACCAGCCAAGCCAGTGTCTGCACTTGCTAAACTCATCAGATAGGCAGCATGAGGAAAGAAGAAGGGTTGCTCATTGCCAAGAAAAATCACCTTAGGTTCAGTTGTTCGTCTGTACACTGTTCAGCGTAGAGTCGAAAATTATAAGATGCAGTGAGAAAAAAAAAAAAAGCAACACATCTTTAAGTGTAGTTCTGCTGACTACTCGTTAAAAGATAAACTAACTCATAGAACTACAGGCAGAAATGGCCCTAATGATAGAACAGTTAAAATGGGTTTGCAAACAACTATAATGATTATTTAAAGGACATGATGTAAAAGGTGGACACTGTCTGAGAACAGACGGGATGTTATAAAGGAGTGATTGAAATTAATTTGAAAAATCAGCTATATATCCTGGCACTTAAAAAAAGATAATATTAGAGACAATGAATTCCTTTGATGGGCTTTTCAATAGACTGAACACCAGTAGATGAAGAAATAGTGAACTTGAACAATGATAATTAAATATTATCCAAACTGAAACACAAAGAGGAAAAACAAAGAGTAAAGGAAAACAAGAAAAACAAAAGCAACAGAGCACCCATGAGCCATGGGGCAATTTTGAATATCTAATATAGATATGTTTGGAGCCCCAAAGGTAAAGAAAAAGGAAGTATGAAAAGTATTTGAAGATCTCAAGGACAAGAATTTTTCAAAACTAATGAATGAATGGAAGCCACAGATGCAAAATCCTGGAAATTCCATGCAGGAAAAGTACAAAGAAAACATAACTAGACATGTAGTGAAGTGTTAGTAGTTCAGTTGTGTCTGACTATTTGCAACCCCAAGGACTGTAGTCTACCAAGCTCCTCTGTCCAAAAACTCTACCTTGCACCATACATAAAAATTAATTTGAAAGTGATCATAGAGTTAAATGCATTCATCTCACACGGTAGTAAAGTAATGCTTAAAATTCTCCAAGACAGACTTCAGCAATACGTGAATCGTGAACTTCCAGATGTTCAAGCTGGTTTTAGAAAAGGCAAAGGAACCAGAGATCAAATTGCCAACTTCCGATGGATCATCAAAACAGCAAAAGAGTTCCAGAAAAACATCTATTCCTGCTTTACTGACTATCCCAAAGCCTTTGACTGTGTGGATCACAATAAATTGTGCAAAATTCTGAAAGAGATGGGCATACCAGACCACCTGACGTGCCTCTTGAGAAACGTGTATGCAGGTCAGGAAGCAACAGTTAGAACTGGACATGGAACTGTCCTGGACTGGTTCCAAATAGGAAAAAGAGTACCTCAAGGCTGTATATTGTCACCCTGCTTATTTAACTTATATGCAGAGTACATCATGAGAAACGCTGGGCTGGAGGAAGCACAGGCTTGAATCAAAATTGCCAGCAGAAATATCAATAACCTCAGATATGCAGATGGCACCACACCTATGGCAGAAATTGAAGGAGAACTAAAGGGCCTCTTGCTGAAAGTCAAAGAGGAGAGTGAAAAAGTTGGCTTAAGGCTCAACATTCAGAAAACTAAGGTCATGGCATCCAGTCCCATCACTTCATGGCAAATAGATGGGAAAACAGTGGCTGACTTTATTTTTCTGGGCTCCAAAATCACTGCAGTTGGTGACTGCAGCCATGAAATTAAAAGACATTTACTCCTTGGAAGGAAAATTATGACCAAACTAGACAGCATATTAAAAAGCAGAGACATTATTTTGCCAGCAAAGGTCTGTACAGTCAAGGCTATGGTTTTTTCCAGTGGTCATGTATGGATGTGAAAGTTGGACTATAAAGCTGAGCACCAAAGGATTGATGCTTTTGAACTGTGGTGTTGAAGAAGACTCTTGAGAGTCCCTTGGCCTACAAGGAGACCCAACCAGTCCATCCTAAAGGTGATCAGTCCTGGGTGTCCATTGGAAGGACTGATTTTGAAGTTGAAACTCCAATACTTTGGCCACCTCATGCGAAGAGCTGACTCATTGGAAAAGACCCTGATGCTGGGAAAGATTGAGGGCAGGAGGAGAAGGGGACGACAGAGGATGAGATGCCTGGATGGCATCATCGACTCCTTGGCCATGGGTTTGTTTTGGACTCCGGGAGTTGTTGATGGACAGGGAGGCCTGGCATGCTGTGGTTCATGGGGTTGCAAAGAGTCAGACATGACTTAGCAACTGAAATGAACTGAACTGAACTGATAGTGTTAAATGTAAGCACTCAAACTATAAAGCTTCTAGGAGAAAATATAGGGGAAAAAATCTTTAATAACTGAAATGAAGATTTTTTAATATGTGGTACAAAGTAAAACATGAAACATAAAAGACAACAATGTGAAACTATACTATAATTTTTAAGTTCTCTTGCTTGAAAAAACATTTATATTAATAAGAAGATAAGACTCAGACAAGGAGAAAATATTTGCAAATGACATTCCTTGCAAAGAACTTACATCCAGGATATAATAGAGAAACTTAAAAGTTTAATAAAATATAGACAAGCAGCCAGAATTAAACAGTGAGCCAAAAAGCAAAAGAAAGAAAAAATCAACAGACGTTTCACCAAAAGAAGGTACACAGAGAGTAGATAAGTCCATGAAATGTTGCTTAACCTCATTAACTGCAAGAGTAATGCAAATTGCTATGACAATAAGATTCTACTTTACATGAAATAAATTAGCTAAAATGAAGACTGTCAATTCTATATGAATTCAGTTTCTGGGCCACAGTCTAATCAAAACTGTATGCTAGGTTAAAGCCTCCTATGTTTAGGTTTATTTGTTTAAATAAAAACTAGCCCTCAGTGCCTACTTCCCAGATGGTGTTAGAGCTAAAGGAGGTGCCAATGCACGAGACTCAAGAGACAAGGGTTTGATCCCCGAGTTGGGAAGATCCCTTCAAGGAGGAAATGGCAGCCTGCTCCAGTATTCTTGCCTGGAAAATTTCTCGGACAGAGGAGTTTGGCAGGCTACAGTCCACAGGGTCATAAAGAGTTGTACACAACTGAGCATGTGTTTGCACACACACATAAACACACACACACACAATGCTCAATATATGCGTTATTCTAACATATAGTCAAGCTGACATAGAATGTTTATTCTTTCTGTCTTTTCTAATATCTGTATATATATTCTGTATCTTAACAGAATGTGTTAATAAGGAGTGTGACTTTTCCTTTGTGGAATGACTTACTCTAGGGAGGGGTGGGGGGGTGTTCCACAATTTACCTGGTAACTTTTTACAGTCTTATAAAATTATGTGACATCAGGAGCTGTAAGTTATGGAGTAGGAGATGCAACCCACTCTACTATTTTTGCCTGGAAAATTATATGGACAGAGGAGCCTGGTGGGCCACAGTCCATGGGATCACAAAAGAGTTGGACATGACTAAGTGACTGAGTATGCAGACAGAACTATACGCTAATTTGTTCTTTCAAAAAATTTTTATTGAAACATATTTTGTCTCAGATACTCTACTAACCATTGTCTTCAAGGATATTAATAACAGACTGTTTTGTGCTCATAGTTTGACTTCATTTAATGCTTTTGAGATGCCTTCATATAGTTCCATGTATCTGTTCTTTTTTATTTCTAAATATTGTTACATTGTATGCCTATTTCACAATGTTTTTATTCATTCACTAATTGAAGGACATTTGGGGTTTTCTACTTTTTTTCTGAATAATGAATAAAATAGCTATAGACATTTGCACCCATTTGGATAAATTTCTAGGAAGGAATTAGCTGTGGCCCATGTATGGAAGCATATGGTTCAATGTATCTTAATACACAACAAACTGCCAAGTTTGTTTCCAAACTTATATCACCTTTAATTCCTATTAGCAATGTATAAATGTTTCAGTTGCTCCACATCCTTGTCAGCACATTTAACCCACCTGAGTTTGCAAATCAGATTAGTGCAGTCCATCAAGTAGATTTAAATCTGCGAAAATATTTAGTGAAATTACTGCCAAAAGCAATAATTCTGTCAATGGGAGTACTTTTAGGACCTCATTCCAATAATATTTGTAAAAAATGAGCCTAAATGCATTTAGGATTGATTTGTTTTACCTCATTTTGATTGGGAATTGTTTCCCTAATTTACTCTGCTGCCTGTGCAAATAATTTAATTCTGTTTCTCAATTCTTCCAGCTTACAATGCTTGCAATTTTAGGGAGTCTATGGGGGAAAATTGCAAAATGATGAGGTAAATATTTTGTTTTTCAAATCTACATCAATTGAAAGTTTCAATTTATGGATGAAATGTTTTAAAAAAAAAAGTCATAACACTATTTGTCTCAATTAGCAGAAATCCAGCTAGCAACAGAGAAAAATAAGCAAGTAAAAAGATTTTTGCAGGAGAAAAAAAGCCACATTCAACTGGATTAAAGCAATACACTATAGCAGAGCATCACCGACTGCTGCGGTCCACGCAGTTGCAAAGACTCAGACACGACCGAGCGACTGAGCAACACTAGCAGAGAGTTACAGTAGGAAGCGTAATGGAGAGTGCTGAAAGAGTTTAGAATCCTTAATTTCAGAGTGAATTTTCAAGCCAAGAAAAGTTTAAACTTCTTTTTAAAAACAAATAGAGTATTATTTGATGTTTATGAAAATCCACTTACTAAGAAGGGGCATGCAATTGTATGATAAGTTAGCAGTTACAGAGAGCTAATCTGAAGTTTTGTAAAGTCTCTGCTCGTCTAAAATGTTACCGCCATTTTTATGGTACATTCTACTAAATAGGGGCTTTCCTGGGGACTCAGATGGTACAGAACCTGCCTGCAGTGCAGGAGACCCGAGTTCAGTCTCTGGGTCCAGAAGATCCCCCAGAGAAGGGAATGGCTACCCATTCCATTTTTCTTGCGGAGAATTCCATGGACAGAGGAGCCTGGTGACTGATAGTCCATGGGATCAACTGAGTGACTAACACACACTCACACACACACACACACATTATTAAATAGAGGGCTTCCCAGGTCACACTAGTGAAAAGAACCTACCTGCCCATGCAAGAGATGTAACAAATGCTGGTCCAATTCCTGGGTCAAGAAGATGCCCTGGAGTCAGGCATGGCAATTCACTCCAGTATCCTTGACTGGAAAATCCACAGACAAAGGAGCCTGGTGGGCTGCAGTCCATAGAGTCACAAAGTTTCAGACACAACTGAAGCGACTTAGCGTGCATGCACTACAAAACAATCTTGGCTAATTTTTTGACATCCAAACCTAGGTTAGAACACATAGGCTATTTTAAATCTAAGTGTGGGAGAAAATGATGAGTTAGACTTTGCCCAAAGATAAAATAACTTTGGATTCCTGGAAGTTTACAAACAAGGTAAAATATACAAATCACAAAATAATGCTAATGAATGGGAAAGTCTCCCTGTTGCCTGCCTCGTGTCTCAAAGTACACTTGGAGTTTCCTGGTCGTCAGCGAAAAACATCAAGGAGTTTAGCAAATCATAGAACTGTGGGCTCACTGTTGTTACACTCCAGCCATATCAGCATTCACCCAGCACTGATGTTACCACTCAGTGAGTTACTTCTACATGATGAGCAAATATGTGGGTTCTGGGTCCAGGAAATTTTTGCTATGAAAACCATATGGTTATCTCCTCTTATCTACACTTGCATTTCAGAATTTTTTTTGACTGGATTCCAGTGAAGGACATTCACAATAACCTAATCCACTTCCATTTTTCTTTCACTCTTGTCTTCATCTTACAGATGTAGAAATTCAAATTCAAAATGGTTAAACCTTTTTCTCAAGGCCATAGAGCTGGCCAGAGCAGGATACATTTTCCCCTAAAGATCAATCAAGATTTCAGCAATCAATTTTAACAATCCCGCGGCATTGTCTTTTCCAACAGATAAAAAGGATCATTTGCCCTCTATGGTCAGATTAGCCATAAGACACTTGGAGGACTCATGGAAATAGTAATCAACTAAATGAAAGATTTTTTTCTGTATGATCTTGGCAATTTTTTGTTAACTCTCTATACCTTGAGCTCCTCAACTGAAAAAAATTACAATAATGTCCACCTTATAAGGTTGCTGTTGAATTAAATGAGTTAATAATTGAAAAGTAATTTAGGGACTTCCTGGTGATCCAGTGGTTAAGAATCCACTTTGCAACACAGGGGACATGGACTTGATCCCTGGTCTGAGAAGATTCCACATGTTATATCCAACTAAGTCCATGCACCACAACTACTAAGCATATGCTATGGAATCCATGAGACACAACTACTGAAGCCTATTCCTTCTATATCCCAGTACTCCATGACAAGCAAAGTCACCACAATGAAAAGATCAAGTTTTACAACTAGATAGTAACCCTACTCATGACAACTAGAGAAAGCCCATGTGTAGCAACAAAGACCAAATGCAACAAAAAATAAAATTAAATAAATGAATAAATAAGATTTTTTTTTCAAAAGTAGATTAAAGTAGATCTGACTAATGTTGATCTGACTCAACATAAGTGTCTTATAATTGTCTGAGAACTATGATTTTGATGGTGATAATTGTGATTTTTCCATTTACAGATGGAAGGAGAGATTCGTTTGTCTGTAGGGCCCAATCAAGGAAAGCAAGTGTGTATCTTGGATATTCTGGGAATATTGTCTTTGGAGATCATGTTTTAAGCTCACCAGCATCCTAGAGTTTAGCAGTGACTTAGAAATCCTGTTATCAGCAAAGAATATGATTTTGATTTGGTTAGTGGCCACTACCAATGATTTGAGTTTTATTTACCCATAATCAGTACGAACCATCCCTATAAAAGTCAAGTCTCCTATACAGTTCTCAACTGGGAGAGGAATATGTCAAGACTGTATACTGTCACCATGCTATTCAGCTCATATGCAGAGGACATCATGTGAAATGCTGGGCTGGATGAAGCACTAGCTGGAATCAAGATTGCTGGGAGAAATATCAATAACTTCAGATGTGCAGATGACACCACCCTTACGGAAGAAAGCAAAGAGGCTCTAAAGAGCCTCTTGATTATGGTGAAAGAGGAGAGTGAAAAAGTTGGCTTAAAACTCAACATTCAGAAAACTAAGATCATGGCATCCAATCCCAACCCTTCATGGCAAACAGATGGGGAAACGATGGAAATAGTGACTGACTTTATTTTCTTGGGCTCCAAAATCACCACAGATGGTGACTGTATCCATGAAATTAAAAAAGGTTTGCTGCTTGGAAGAAAAGCTATGACCAACCTAGACAGCATATTAAAAGCAGAGACACCACTTTGCCAACAAAGGTCTATATGGTCAAGAAAGCTGAGCATCAAAGAATTGATGCTTTCCAACTGTGGTGCTAAAGAAGACTCTTGAGATTCCCTTTGGCTACAAGGAGATCAAACCAGCCAATGCTAAAGGAAATGACACCGAAGCTAAAGTTCCAATACTTTGGCCACCTGATGCAAAGAACTGACCCATTGGAAAAGATACTGATGCTGGGAAAGATTGAAGAGGACAACAGAGGATGAGATGGTTGGTTGGCATCACTGACTTGATGGACATGAGTTTGGGCAGACTCTGGGAGATAGTGAAGGACAGGGAAGCCTGGTGTGCTGTAGTCCAGGGAGTCACAAAAAGTCAGACTGAACAAAAACCTAATACAATGTTTCCCTTTTGTGATTTCCTTTTCCCTCGAGTCAATTTCACATATTCATTTTACTTGATTTCACTTTTATGAAAATATATGATGGAAAGAAGAAAATATACTGTGATACGCCTAAAGCTTCAAAATCACCCCTAGGGATTTGTCAGGTCTTAGTCTATTAACCCTCTCCCTCCACTCCCTGAATTTGATTTGAAAAGGCAGCATCTGAAGAAAAACTTTGCATATTCCAATTTTTGGCCTAAAGCCAGCCTACTTTACTACTTAGAGAAGGCTTTGAAGCCTGAAATTTATTTATTCAGGCATAGGCACAAATCCAACATTCCACTGTTTCTGTAGACTCAGTGCTAATAGTTAACATGTTATTGTGCTTATTCACTTAACTTAGGATGTTCAAGTTTCATAAAATTCAATTCCCTTTTCAACAAAACAAAGAACAAAATTGTATTAGACTTCTGTCTAATCTTGAAGTTTTAACTGAACACCATACATTAATGACTGTCAAATAGACATTTATATCCCTGGCTCTCTTCCAAGGATATTTTCATTTTCATTTTCCTGTAGGATGCTTATTTCCAAATTCACTGCAATAATAAAAATGACAAAAAATAAACAATAATAACAACTACCATTTATTCAATACTTACCACTTAACTGGCACTCATGGTTACTTTATGTTCATTATCCTATTTACTTTTCCTCTAAGATTAATAATCCTTTGAGGTATATATTCACTGCTATTTTACTTTAAAAAATAAAAAAAACCTGAAGCTCAGAAAGATTAATTTTGCAAACCTATATTGAGTATGGAGAAATATGTCCTCGATGCCTTTCAATCAAATTTAGAGTCCCCATGTTTAAAAGTAAATTCTAATTTAGAAATTCTTATCAGTTCAGTTCATTTCAGTCACTCAGTTGTGTCTGACTCTTTGCGACCCTATGGACTATAGAACACCAGGCTTCTCTGTCCATCACCAACTCCCAGAGCTTACTCAAATTCATGTCCATTGAGTCAGTGATGCCATCCAACCATCTCATCCTCTGTCATCCTCTTCTCCTTCTGCCCTCAATCATTCACAGCATCAGGGTCTTTTCCAGTGAGTCAGATCTTTGCATCTGGTGGCGAAAGTATTGGAATTTCAGCTTCAGCATCAATCCTTCCAATGAATGTTCAGGACTGATTTCCTTTAGGATTGATTGGTTGGATCTCCTTGTAGTGAAAGGGATTCTCAAGTGTCTTCTCCAACACCACAGTTCAAAGGCATCAATTCTTCAGTGTTCAGGATTCTTTAAAGTCCAACTCTTACATCCATACATGACTACTGGAAAAGCCATAGCTTTGGCTAGATGGACCTTTGATAGCAAAGTAATGTCTCTCCTTTTTAATATGCTGTCCAAGTTGGTCATAGCTTTTCTTCCAATGAGCAAGCATCTTTTAATTTCATGGCTGCAGTCACCATCTGTGGTGATTTTGGAGACCAAGGAAATAAAGACTCACTCTTTCCACTGTTTCCCCATCTATTTGCCAGGAAGTGATGGGACCAGATGCCATAATATTTAGATTTTGAATGCTGAATTTTAAGTCAATATTTTTACTCTCCTCTTTCACTTTCATCAAGAGGCTCTTTAGTTCTTTTTCACTTTCTGCCATAAGGGTGGTATCATCTGCATATCTGAGGTTATTGCTATTTCTCCTGGCAAACTTGATTCCAGCTTGTGCTTCATCCAGACCAGCATTTCACATGATGTACTCTGCATATAAGCTAAATAAGCAGGGTGACAATATACAGCCTTGGTGTACTCTTTTCCCAATTTGGAACTTGTCCATTGTTCCATGTACAGTTATACCTATTGCTTCTTGACCTACATACATCTTGAGCAGATTTCTCAGGAGGCAGGTCAGGTGGTCTGGTGTTCCCTTCTCTTTAAAAATTTTACAGTTTGTTGTGATCCACACAGTCAAATGCTTTGGCATAGTCAATAAAGCAAAAGTAGATGTTTTTCTTTTTCTGGAACTGTCTTGCTTTTCCTATGATCAGTGGATGCTGGCAATTTGATCTCTGTTTCCTCTGCTTTTTCTAAATCCAGCTTGAACATCTGGAAGTTCATGGTTCATGTACCGTTAAAGCCTGGCTTGGAGAATTTTGATCATTACTTTGCTAGCATGTCAAATGAGTGCAATTGTGTGGTAGTTTGAATGTTCTTCAGCATTGCCTTTTTTTTGGATTGCAATGATAAGTGACCTTTTCCAGCCCTGTGGCCGCTGCTGAATTTTCCAAATTTGCTGGCTTACTGAGTGCAGCACTTTCACAGCAACATATTTTAGGATTTGAAATATTTCAACCAGAATTCCATCACCTCCACTAGCTTTGTTCATAGGGACAAAGCTTTCTAAGGTCCACTTGACTTTGTATTCCAGGATGTCTAACTCTAGGTGAGTGATCACACCATTGTGGTTTTCTGGATCATTGAAATCTTTTTGGTATAGTTCTTTTTTGTATAATTCTTCTGTGTATTCTTGCCATTTCTTCTTAATATCTTCTGCTTCTGTTGGGTCCATACCATTTCTGTCCTTTATTAAGTCCATCTTTGCACAAAATGTTCCTTGGTATGTCTCATTTTCTTGAAGAGATCTCTGTCTTTCCCATCCTAATGTTTCCCTCTATTTCTTTTCATTAATAACTGAGGAAGACTTTCTCCTTGCCATTCTTTGGAACTCTGTATTCAGATGGGTATATTTTTCCTTTTTTCCTTTGCTTTAGCTTCTCTTCTTTTCCCAGCTATTTGTAAGGCCTCCTCAGACAGGCATTTTGCCTTTTTGCATTTGTTATTCTTGGAGATGATATTGATCACGGCCTTCTGTAAAATGTCATGAACTCTGTCTATAGTTCTTCAGGCATTCTGTCTATCAGATCTAATCCCTTGAATCTATTTCTCACTTTCAATGTATAATCATAAGGGATTTGATTTAGGTCATACCTGAATGGACTAGTGATTTTCCCTACTTCCTTCAATTCAAGTCTGATTTTTTTTTTTTGGCAATAAGTAGTTCATGATCTGAGCCACAGCCAGCTCCTGATCTTATTTTTGCTAACTGTATAGAGCTTCTCCATCTTTGGCTGCAAAGAATATAATCAATCTGATTTTGGTATTGACCATCTGGTGATGTCCATGTATAGATTCATCACTTGTGTTGCTGGAAGAAGGTGTTTTCTATGACCAGTGTGTTCTCTTGATAAAACTGTGTTAGCCTTTGCCCTGGTTCATTTTTTAGTCCAAGGCCAAACTTGCTTGCTGTTCCAGGTATCTCTTGACTTCCTACTTTTACATTCCAGTCCCCTATAATGAAAAGGGCAACTTTTCCTCTCATCAGGACTATTCCATTTCAGGAAATTCATTATGATATGTAAACTTGGCATGTCATTCACATCCCAAGTATTTCTTCACTTCAGTCAAGCAGCAACTCTTAAGGTAGTGGGGGTGGGGGAGGGTAACCTTAGGAAAAAGAAAAAAAGAAATCTATGGGTAGTTCCCTGGCAGTCCAGTGGTTAGGACTCTGCTTCCATTGTAAAGGGCACAGTTTCAATCCCTGGTCAGGGAACTAAGATCTCACATGCTGGGTGGTGTGGACAAAAAAAGGCTATGTTTTATCTTATTTAAAATCTTTTTTATGTATTTCCTGCAAAATAAAAATCCAAATTGCTTAGCTGACTTACAAATAACTCACCATTAGACCACTTACTATTTTTGTTGACACTCACTGGATACTTCCACTGATCCATTCAATGTTTGAGCAACATTGGGGCTTGTCATTTTCTCAATCACATCATGGCCTTTCATGGATCACTGTCTTTCTGCCCTATTCCTCCTATTAAATAAAACTAACTATTTTTAATATAAAGGTCAGAGAAATCCCTTTTTGTGAAAACTTAACTGTTTCCCTCCCAGGATTGACCCAGCCCCTTCCCAGTTACCTCAGTACTTCGATGTATTTGGTTGACCACATGGAATCATCAGGCCTCTGACTGACTTACGAATTGCCCTACCTACAATCTTAGATCCTTAAAAGTGAACTGAATAGATAAATGAATTTAAATAAATGAATCAACAAATCTAACCTGACACCAATGATCCAGAAATAACAAACCTTCATACATCAGGAATCTGGAGATCTGGATCTAATCCTGACTTTTTTTCTCTTTTGTAATCTTAAGAAAGGCTATTAACCAGAATGTGAACCAGGGATATTAATGCCTCATTTGTGGGAGCAGGGGGTTGCAACAGATTACAGTTCAACATGCCTTCACCTTTAGGACCTATGAGTCTATGAAATAGTAATTTGAAATATTCTCTCTAATAGGCCATTATCAGAGGAAAAAGACTTATACTGAATAATTCTCAGCTAAAAAGTATCTATCTGCACCGTCCTCATCATTTACTTTTTGTTTCACCTTTATTATATTCCAACTCTTCCATTTAGCTCCGGGCATTCCTTGTAAAATGTTAGGACAGTCACAGAAATGCTGAAGAGAAACACATTTTGCCCCTGGATAGTAATGAGAATCTATTAGTGCTTTATCATTCCGGTAGACAAGTATACGTAGGCAGTGAGCGAAATGTTGAGCCAGTTCTGGTATTAATCATTGGAAACAGCTGAGGAATTATTGCATATTTAACCATACACAGACTCCAATCACCTGATTCAAAGTACAATAAATCAATGATCTATGAATGCCCAACATTATAACAACTCACTGTTAGATCCAAATGATTATTTATAAGACATACAAACTCTGCTGATAAATAGAAAATGTCATAAAAGTTTACAGTTTGGAAGATGTCACAGCTTACTCAGAGGTATTTGATTTCTGACCTAGGGAATTTAGTTTCAATATTCCTTGCCATCTTGGGGTATTTTAAGAAAGTAGAGGCTATAAGAGTATATTATTTAGATTGGTTCAACTGTATAACCAAGAGACTCAAAATAGTGCATTTAATGAGGCAGAAATGTCTCCTTTACCTAAAAGTCTGTGTGGCCAGTCCAGTCTGATTGGTACTACCACAGTCATTAGAGATCTAGATCCTTCTGTATAATTATTTCGTGAACTCACCTTGAGCTTCAAATTAATAGTCTAAGATGTATGCTCTAGCTCTAGCTAGAGTCTGTACCACAGCCAATGGGAAAAAAGCATTAAAAAAACCTTGACTTTAAGAATGCAACCTGATAGTAGCATAAATCACTTCTGCCCACATCTTATTAGCCAAAATTTGCAGGGCATGTGACCATATCTTTCTTCAAGGGAAACATAAAAACATGGTAATTGTGCAAGGAGTCCCTGGCCCAAGTAATATCCAGAAATGCTATTTCTAAGGGAAGAAAGGGAAAAGAGAGAGGACTGAGAGACTCAGCCACAAGCATGCTCCAACAATATACAAGCATTCCACATAGCAAGCAGAGGTTGATTAATGTATAATTTATTTACCATTCAGGAGAAATTCAAATAACAAGTTTCTTAATTAAATGTTCTTAAAAGATATTTTTCAAGGAACAGTTGTCACTGATGACCAAAAATAAAATTGTAAATATCACAAGAATAGGAATGTGAAACCTGCAAAAAGTTAGTTGTGACTATATTGACATTGACCAGTTTCTCTACCACAGTAGAAGCCTGGGGAGATTTAATAGAGCATTGTAGATGCTGTAGAGGGAGCTGATGGCAAGAGAATGCAGTTTCTTGTGCAATTCTGTTGTTGGTGAAGGTAAGAGTTGAAAGAGCCCAGTTTAATGGCCCACAGAAGAAAGTACAAGAGAGTATGACACTAATAATGGCCCAAATGTGATACTGAGAAGACAGGTATATCACTAGGTTTCAAAAAGATACAGGAGATAGAAAGAAAAGGGGAAAAAAAAAACATGAAAAAAAGAAGAAGAAACAAAAAGATACAAGAGATGAATGGGTAACGTATACTCATTACCATGGATGTCCACGGACTTTTCATTTACCCCATGGGTGTACTTCTTGAGAAATTCCTTACTTCAAGCAAATGCATTTTTGTTCTCTTCTACTGTTACACTGCCTAAGATCCACATTACAGTAACAAACAGAAAACTCCTAAAACATGAGATTCTCACACTATATTTTTATACATATATATCCTCCTGATCCTCCTCCTCTTTCAGCTACTGACACATTCTTTACTTCCCTGGACTCCCCAAAGTTTGCTCCATAGTTTTTTCTTTCTAATTCCTCTTCTCCTACTCTCATTTAAAACCATTCCAATCTAGCCCTTACATCAAATATCCTAGTGAAACTGTGTTAAGATGGCCAATAAGCTCCAACTTACTGAATATAATATCAGTTCTTATTGCTTACATTATTCAACGGTGTTCATTGGACTGATGTTCAAGCTGAAACTCCAATACTTTGGCCACCTGATGCAAAGAGCTGACTCACTGGAAAAGACCCTGATGCTGGGAAAGATTGAGGGCAGGAGGAGAAGGAGGCACCAGAGGATGAGATGGTTGGATGGCATCACCAACTCAATGGACATGGGTTTGGGTGGACTCCAGGAGTTGGTGATGGACAGGGAGGCCTGGCGTGCTGCAGTTCATGGGGTCGCAAAAAGTCAGACACGACTGAGCAACTGAACTGAACTGAATTATTAATATTAAGCACATATGATTGATGACTCTCTCCTTTAATTCTCTTTCTTCCTTTGTCTTTATTACTCCCCTCTATTCTTTATTGGTTCCTTCTCTTTATGTTGGAGTCTCAATATTGGTTGCCTCAACTTGCCTCAGCACTCAAGTTTTAGACCCCCTTTCTTCCTTTTAATACTCCCTTGGTAATATCATCCAGTCTAACCAGTTTAAATACCATATTCTGAGGATTTCCCCAGCAGTTCAGTGGTTAAGACTCCGTGTTCCACTGCAGAGGGCACAGGTTTAATCCCTGGTTGAGGAATTAAGACCCACATGCCACAAGGCAGGGACAAAAATATAAGTAAAAATGACATGTTCTTGCTGTCCATGCCCACAAGTGTACCTCTAACTCAGGCTTCTCCCCACTGAAAGTGTAAGTTGCTCAGCCACATCCAATTCTTTGTGACCCAATGGACTGTATGTAGCCCGCCATGCTCCTCTGTCCATGGAACTTTCCAGGTAAGAATGCTGGAGAAGGGTATTCACTTCTCCAGGGGATCTTCCTAACCAGGGATCAAACCTGGGCCTCCAGCATTGCAGGAAGTTTCTTTACCATCTGAACCACCAGAGAAGCCCTTCTCCCCCTTAATTTCAGACTTACACTTTCAAATGACTATTTGATATCTCAACTTGGATATATAATATGCATCTCAGGCAAAATATATCTGATCTACTCCAATTGCAAACTTTCATATCTAATTGGATGACACCTCTTTAGTTCTAGTTTCTCAAGCCAACAGTCTAAGTCATCCTCTCTCTCACACCAGAAGTTATCATATTGACTCCTGTGAACATGTATTAATATCCAGATGCAACTTTTTTTTTTTTAATTATTTGCATGCTGACGGTCTTCTCTGACTACAATGATCTCTTATCTGGATCATGCAACAACCTTCTAATGCTTCTCAAATAATACACATTTTCCTCAGAACAGTGACACTATCAAAGCATAATTCAAACTTTGCTACTTCTCTGTTCAAAATCCTGCAAAGGCTCCTTATTTCACTTAAAGTAAAAATCAGACTCTTAAAAAATACCTAAGTGAATGGAAAGTGAAAGGGAAAGTCGGTCAGTCTTGTCCACCTCTTTGCAACCCCATAGACTATACAGTCCATGGAATTCTCCAGGCCAGGATACTGAAGTGGGTAGCCTTTCCCTTCTTCAGGGGATCTTCCCAGCCCAGGGATTGAACCAAGGTCTCCCCCACTGCAGGCAGATTCTTTACCAGCTGAGCCACAAGGGAAGCCAAAAAGAAGAAAAAAAGCTAAGGAAAAAAAAAAAAAAAAACAACCCAAAACTCCTTCCTGATAGGCATCCTATTCACTTTCTAACTTTGTCTTGAACATTTTACTTCAGACTGGCCTCCATATTTAAATAACAAAAGCCACACTAAAGTCCTTGCTGCAGATATTCTGTTTGCCTAGAACAGAGTTCTGCAAGATATCCACTTGATTAGCTTCCTCATTACATTCAAATCTTTCCTCAAATACTAATTTCTTGAGGAACTGCGCAACACCATGTGACTTACTATTTCATTTTCTCCCCTCTCTCCTCTCTCTGGGAATTGGGATACTCTAGTTATCTTTTTTTTTTAATAATTGATCACTAATTTAATTTATTGTGTACAAGAGAATGTTTTCTACATGATAACAAAGCTTTGAAATATAATGAGCTTTTCTTCACACCCCAGTATGTGGTCAGTTTTCATAAGTGTTCTTTCAAGCTTGAAATGCATCCTGCCATTGTTGAGTGTAATGGATACTTACACACTGGATCAAATTAGTTAATTGCGTTATTCAAATCTTTTGTATCCTTAGTGATTCTTTTTTATGCTCAATTTATCACTTACCAAGAGAAGTGTATTTAGAGTCTCCCGTTCAAATGGTGCACTTTTCCATTATTCCCTGCAGTTCTGTGAATTATTTAAATATTTTTGAGTCTGATACTAGTTGCATATAAGTTTATAGTTTTGCATCTTTTTCTATTTATTGAACTTCTTATTAGTATAGAGAGGTTTTCTTTATCTTTAGTGATGTTTTCTGCCCTTTGCTGTTGTTATTCAGTCGCTAAGTCATGTCCAATTCTTTACAACCCCATTAACTGCAACACATCAGGCTTTCCTGTCCTTCAGTATTTCTCAGAGCTTGGTCAAACTAATGTTCCTCGAGATGGTGATGCCATCCAACTATCTCACAATTTTTATGGAAGTAAAACTTGACCTCCTTCACCCTGTAGTTTCACTTTGGATCCAGACAAATGGAAGCACCAGAAGTAGATCCAGGGGCAGGGTAGTCTTTCTCTACCTGAGGCCACAATTACTATGGGACAGCCTTCTTCTGTACCTGCAAGTCTCACTTTTTCCCCTAACTTCTTTAGGTGTGGCATTGCCAATGCTTCCCTGCTATTTTGATCCTTGGAATGCTCTATATGTCTTTGTTAGCTTTCCTTAACATCTTTCTGGAGAGCCAGAACTCCTTGACTGAAAAAAAAAAAAAAAAAGAACAGTTAGTATAATTTCTAAGTTAAAAGTTCCAGGAACCAGGAGCACTGATGTCCAAAGGCAGGAAAAGTTGGACAGCCCAGCTGAGGAAGAGGGAGAAGCCACCCTTCTCTCTACCTTTTTATTCCATTGGGCTCCCAACTTATTAAATGATAATCCCCCCACAATGGTAAGGGTAGGTCTCTTTATTCAGTCTACTGAGATAACAGTTCAATTCAAAATTTCACCACATTCTTCATGTGAAAGAGTACTCACTGGGAAATAATGTGATACTGAACTTTAGAATGAGGACATCTGGTTGGATCTAAATAACACTATTGGACTTCCAAGTCATAGAGCCTTCCTTATCAGTGGAGATTTCCCTCCATTGATCAAGACTGGCCTTCCTCTGATGGAAGAAGCAAACAAACAAAAACTGTTAAATCCATTTGAGATAGATGCCCTGAAGGAGAACCATCATTCTCCTTATGGTCAACCACAAATACTCTTTGTGGTCACTTGACCAAAAGCTAGGGTCAAATATGAGTATGCTCCAGGGGACAAGTATATAATATGACACCCCTAAACAGAGCTTACCTATCACAAGAACCATCCAAAAACTTTATTAGTGTATCAGCAGAAACTTGGAGAACATATTTGAGAAGAGAATCTAAGAGTATTCCATCAAGTTAAATTCATTACTATGGATGCACTTAATAGAGACTTCTAGATTTAACATGCCAACTCATTTATCTGGAGGTAGGTCTAACTACTTCCTTGGTTGGTGAACTGAACCCTGGAAGCAAAGCTGGCCAATATTTAATGTGGTTGAGGTGCCAGGTCTTCTCTTCCACAGTAAGGAGAAAGGAATCCAAAGATTGGACTTATCACATGTAACATGCATACCCATCCCCCATATACATTTCATAAAAGGTTAAAAAAAACTTTAATAAGGCATTGAGAAATTCATTAATAAGTAGAACACTTATATTTTTGAAAGCTCTAAGATTATTTTCCTTTTTAGGTCAGGTTCAGTTTTAAAGATGCTGGCATTGATATGAGGCAGAGATGTCTGCAATGAAAGAAAGCAAAGACCAATGGCTAAACAGAATGCCTTGATCCTTAGTGATCTTGCTGCTTTTGCTGCTGCTGCTGCTGCTGCGTCACTTCAGTCGTGTCCGACTCCGTGCGACCCCATAGAAGGCAGCCCACCAGGATCCCCCGTCCCTGGGATTCTCCAGGGAAGAACACTGGAGTGGGTTGCCATTTCCTTCTCCAATGCATGAGAATGAAAAGTGAAAGTGAAGTCGCTCAGTCATGTCCAACTCTTAGCGACCCCATGGACTGCAGCCTACCAGGCTCCTCCGTCCATGGGAGTTTCCAGGCAAGAGTACTGGAGTGAGGTGCCAGTGCCTTCTCCGTTAGTGATCTTAGCAGTGGCCAATTGATTTCAATGTCCTTAGGACTGCAGTGAGTGGGGAAACCAGTAGAATGTCACTGGAGCTACATAAGAGCAACAACTTTAGATAGAAAACACCTGACTTGATTTGGTACTGAGAAAAGTCACAGCCTGTCTCCAATATCTAGACCTAAGTCAACATGGAGAGCCAGAGTCCCTTGATTGTAAATAATAATTAAAAAAAGAACAGAATTTCTTGAAGAAGGATTATGCACAATTGCTACCAGTATATACTGTAAAGTGTCTCTAAATTTTCCCCAATTAGCCTGGAGCCATTTAGAAAAAAAAGAATCACCAGAATTCTTAAAGAATTTTAATACATCAGTTCTGAAATGATACTAATTCCTGGGGACTCAAAATTTCACTCTTGCCAAAATGCAATTTTTTGGTGACTAAGGGATATCTATAGTCTTAGTGTGTCTCAGTGAGCCTCGTTAGTCCATGGACTCACCATACAGTTATTTTCCTAGTGCTTAAATGTGTAAATGAAATACACATTCTTGGGAACTTCAGAATTCCTCTGTTACCTCTCTGATACTTGACCTAAGAGGCTAGGTGGCAGTCCCTGGAACATTCACTCCTTAGGAAGATAATGAACCTGAAGCAATATGACATTCTTGAGGGAAAAATCAATGCCATTGTTAAAGATTTTAAATAAGCAGGTTGATGACTATTCAGTGGGACTGTCATGGAATTTGAAGAGTAGTGATATTGTCAGTTTTTGCTGTTATTCAATCACTCAGTCATGTCCAACTGTTTGTGACCTCGTGGACTGCAGCACACCAGGCTTCCCTGTCCTTCACCTTCTTCCAGAGCTTGCTCAAACTCGTGTCCTTGGAGTCAGTGATACCATCCAACCATCTTATCCTCTGTCATCCCCTTTTCCTCCTGCCTTCTCTTTCCCAGCATCAAGGTCAGCAATAGACTCAATTACTACTGGGCTATGTCTCTCCTAATTTAGGGATAAATGTGGTAGCTTTTTCATTTTAAGGATACCTATGCCCCATTGCGTGCATGCATACTAAGTCGCTTCAGTTGTGTCTGACTCTTTGCAACCCTATGGACTGCAGCCTGCCAGGCTCCTCTGTCCATGGGACTCTCTAGGCAAGAACACTGGAGTGGGTCACCAAGCCCTCCTCCGGGGGATCTTCCTGACCCAGGGACTGAACACGTGTCTCTTACCTCTCCTTTACCGGCAGGAGGATTCGTTACTGAT
Organism: Antilocapra americana; assembly: GCA_007570785.1. Taxonomy (NCBI): domain Eukaryota; kingdom Metazoa; phylum Chordata; class Mammalia; order Artiodactyla; family Antilocapridae; genus Antilocapra; species Antilocapra americana. The sequence goes on along the minus strand of ML660786.1, from coordinate 5,045,403 downwards.
AGTGCGACCTGGGAAGCCCACCGGGCCCCATTAGGTGGAGATAAACACTTTGTTAGGTATTTCATTGTTAGGTATTTCATTTTGCATACATATTTCAATGTATTCAGAATGATATATATGAAAGCTGGGCAGCCAAAAGGAATGCCTTTCTGAGGTGTTGACTTACTGTGTCTTAACTACAAACCCACACTTCATTGTTTGCTCTGAAAATGTGAAACTGGGCTTTATTTTAACTTTTTATTTTATATTGGGGCATAGCCAATTAACAATGGTGAAATAGGTTCAGGTGAACAGTGAAGGGACTCAGCCATGCATAAACATGTGTCCATTCTCCCCCAAACTCCGCTCTCATCCTGGCTGCCTCATAACATGGAGCAGAGTTCCCATGGACTGCAGCAGTCCTTTGTTATCCATTTTAAATACAACACTGTATACAGGCAACCAGAAGATTCCTCTCTGAGTCTCTTTTTGTTTTGTCAGTTCATTTTTGTCATTTCTTTTTAGATTCCACATACAAGGGATGGCTGGACTTTTTAAAGACGGTTCCTTTGCCAATTGATACAATGTTAAATATTGTCAATAGAGATGCAGAGGGGGCAGCGGGTTGGATGGAGGTTTTCTCTTCCTGGTTGTAACACGCTGCCCTCACCAGACTTCTACATCATGCAGTTTCTCTAGGGCCGAGCTCCCGCAGCTTGCAGGTTCTCTCATGCCTGGCTCCTGCTCAGCTCAGCTTGTGAAGCCTGTTTCTCCAATACCTGTCTTCTGAAGTAATGGCTTTCTCCAGGGCTGGTTCCTACGGTTTCTCCTTATACTTCCTCCATCTCCCCAGTGGAGTGTCACTGATGAGGGACCACCCCACGAATGGCTCCCCTTTCAGGTGCCTTTCCACTGAGTTCTATTGTATGGAATCATCCCTTGGGGGTGGGGCGGGGGTGGGGGACACATTCTAAGCAAGTTCCATTGACAGGGCATTCAGTTCAGTTCAGTTCAGTCGCTCAGTCGTGTCCGACTCTTTGTGACCCCATGGACTGCAGCACGCCAGGCCTCTTTGTCCATCATCAGCTCCTGGAGTTTACTCAATCTCATGTCCATTGAGTCGGTGATGCCATCCAACCATCTCATCCTCTGTCGTCCCTTTCTCCTCTCGCCCTCAATCTTTCCCAGCATCAGGGTCTTTTCAAATGAGTCAGTTCTTCACATCAGGTGGCCAAAGTATTGGAGTGTCAGGGCATTAGGGAAATTAAAAAATTGTCTTGTTTAGGCTTCAGAGACAGAGCAGAGCAGGTCTCTGACCTTGCTTCTAACCTGCCGGGACACTGTCCTTAGTGGGAGTGACTGCATGCTGTGAGGCCAAGCCTTGCAGCACCTTAGATAAGATGGGGGGAAATCTTGAGATTCTTAAGCCCCTGGAAGGGTCCTGGCCAGAGGAGCCCCAGGCTTAACCACATTCCAATTTTACACAACAAAACACACAGCATTAACATGAAGCCAAAGCTACAATTTGGTCACAGATTGATGATGATATCAGTTTGTGTCCTGGGATTGTAAATGGGAACCCTGAACTGCAATCTTTGAAGTCTCACCCAGGAAGTAGACGTGCTATCTGGGTTGTTTTCTCCACTGGACTCCAGATATGCTGTATCACGGGAGAGCTGTTTAAGTCTGGATCTTGATCAAAACGCATTTGGTGATATATCCTCCCCTCTTTCTAGTTCTCTTCTCTTTTAACATTAGTGTATTGAAAGTAAGCTAGATAATTCTCTAAGTATTTGTATTATTTATTTGTATATGACTAGTGGCTTATTTTGTTAACAAGTCCTTTGAACCTGACACAAAAGTGAAAACTTTCAGCAAAACACAGGGTCTCCTAATAATGTCAACAGCATCCACTAAACTATGGACAGACAACCCCCCCCTTTGGGAAGATATGGATTTGTGGGTGCTTCTGTTTTTGGTACTCTCCCACCCAGGGAGAGTGGCTGTTCCTTGCATCTGTGATTCTTGAACTCTCTGGAATTCTCATGATTTCTTACTGGTCTATCTCTCCTCACCCCAATTCCTGTTACAGTTCATTCTTTATTTTAAACTTGTCCTGTTCCATTTATTGTGTGGGTTCTCTCACGTGGTTGTTCCCCAACTGGTTAGATTACATAATGTCAATAATACACTGTAGCACTAACAATTAATTATTCATTCATGAATTAATTATTGCTTCATATAAAAGCAAACCTCCCCCCGTTTTTTGGCTGTACTGTACAAGGCAAGCATGGAGTCTTAACCATTGGACAGCCAGAAGTTCCCCCCTCACTTTTTTTCTGATGAACTGCATCACAGGTTATATAAAGACAGAGGAATTAAGAATATTTTTTGATCCATGCCACATATATTAAACAACATATTAGACACCATTACTTTATATGAATTAGCTCTAATGTAGAGTTCAATTTTTTCTTCATCAAGGAACAAATTAATGTTACTATAAACCTGTAGTATTTATTTTAATGTTCTCCTAAATTACTTTTAGATATAAAGAATTGCCAGACCCCTTAGGAAAAAGTCACATTTCCTAAGTTTAGTAAAAATGTTCTGTATTAGAGTGATGTTTCCTCTTTAAGTGTTATGTAATGTATATATGTCTGCCTTGTAGTAGTATTAATAATAGTCTGTATGTAATACTTCAATCAATTGATTGTTAATTAAAATAAGAAAAATGGAAAGTGTTATGAAAAATGGAAAGTGTTATGAAAAATGGAAAGTGTTATGAATTCTTTATAATTCACTTCAAAAGAAAAATGTTCCACATTATGATGGAAAAAAAAAAGAACTAATAAATATTCCAAGTGGTATTAAATAGTGTTTAAGGAAGACTCCCACACTATTTATTTATTTAATATTAGAATGCAGGAATTCCTGATGGCCACTAAGAACCATGATATTATTGTTATTTCAAAACTCATTTATCTGTCTCCCTAAACAAATGTCACTGAATGCTAATGACAATCATCAAGTTCACATACTCCAGGAGGTCCCTGAAAATAAAGCAATCTTTTGTATATTGAAATATACATTAGCATGAACATCCTGAAGACAAGAGAACACTCAGTCCGAAAAGAAAAATCAGAGCAAGATCACTCTGGAATTTTCACATAATGAAGAAAGACACTAAAGATAAAAGAGAGAGAAAGTAAGCAACAAAATGTTTACAGAAACACAAAGTAGTAAACCAATGTCATGGGAAATCACAAAATTTCTGGTATTTCTTTTAAGGAAATTATTCCACTGTAAGTGTTGGGAGGACGTGGCTAAGACTTAGAGTTGTGTAAAGTATAAGGTTAACTTGTGCTGATGAGCTCAGTTATGGCCAACCCTTTTCGACCCCATGGACTGTAGCCCACCAAGTTCCTCTGTCCATAGAATTTTCCAGGCAAGAATACTGGAGTGGGTTGCCATTTCCTTCTCTGTGGTTAACTTGGAGATCTCAAATTGAAGTATATCAACCTATTTGATTTATCACCAAAAGATAGCATATATTTTTTTCCTGAATTTTCTTCCAGACCAGAAGTATTTATAGTATTTAAAATGTAATGAATGTTTCAAAGGTGGAGCAGGCCTGTAAAATAGTACCCAGTGATCTCTGTCTTCTATTTTCATGCCCTTCTGGAGTCTTCTCCCCTTACCATTACTTATGGGAATCGTACATTTGTGAATAGGTATGATGCAGGAGACACAGGAGATGCAGGTCCAATCCCTGGGTTGGGAAGATCCCCTGGAGAAAGAAACGACAACCCACTCCAGTATTCTTGCCTGGAAAATCCCATGAAACAGAGGAGCCTGGGGGCCACAGTTCAAAAGGATTACAGAAAGTCAGACACCACTGAGGATCGAAGTATTTGATCCCCATAAGTAATGGTAAGGATCAAGAATAAGTACAGAATTATGAACAAACATCAGAGAGTGATTCAACTATATGAGTGGAAATGCTCTAGTGATAACACAGTGAAGTAATGCATATCTCATCACTTCAGGCTTTTTAAACTGTCAGAAAGTATAAGCAGGGAATCACACCTTTAGAGAGGTGTATGAAGAGAGGTGAATGAACAGAGTACTCGTCTACAAATTTGTAAACAGTACTTCCCATGGCTTGCTCTTATTTTGTCATAACAAATTCCTTGCTATTAACCAGCCTAGGCCAACCTGGCAGATTATGAATTAGAGGACGACCTAATTACAACCTTAGGAAATGAATCAATGGACACATTACAAATAAATGGAATGATAGATATGTAGGCAGATAGACCTACAGATAATAGAACAAACAGGAATTAATTGTTCTCTACTTTAAAAGAAAGCACTCTTAGAATATTAATACTCCTTCTTGTAGAGAAGGCTAAATAGTCAACAAAACAGCTTTTTCTCCCTTCTGAGAATTCAATTACTTTATTTCTGTTGCTTCCTTTGAAATTACGACCACTCATGTGATAAGCTTAGACCAAAGACCTTTGCTACTTTTAGGCCAGGCTGATGAAAATTCTATGTAGTCTTTTCTGTTTCTGAGTGCCTGGCAGATAGACAAATCCTCAAGAGACTGTGACAGTAATAAATTGAAAATGGCCTGATAGCAACATAGAAGAAGCCTCTTCATCTAATTTACTACTCAGATGAGCACCATCCAGACAGCAGCATCACATCAGAGTGAGACTGGAGTGATAAATACAATTACTCAGTAATATCATTCTGTGTGTTTGTATGCGTGTGTGTGAGTTTTCAGATGTATCTGTTAAAACAGTCAGCATTTAATTGTTCTGATCATTATACTTTGCAGATAAAAAGTTTTTGTGTACTTTTTCAGGGAAAAAACAAATATCAGAGAAGGATATTGAGAAGATTCTGCATGTAGAGAAAGAGCACAGATTCTTGAACTGAGTCTGAACTCTTGCTCCACCACTTACTAGCTGTGTAAAGTTGGGCAATGTATTGATATTTGAATTCTCTATGCCTCAGCTTCCTCAGGTATAAAATGGAATTAATAATAGTTGCTATAACTCTTATACTTGTTCTAGGGAATTAAAGTGTAGAAACATTTGCTGCAACATGACATAGCAACCGGCACATTTAAAGCAACCTGCCACTCTCAGCATTCCTTCTTATCCACTTGCTTCTCCTTTTTCTTATATTTCCTACACTTACTTCTTGATGAGAATGCTTTTTTTTTTTTCACAGACTAGAGGAGGACATAAATAAACAAAATATATGTAGCAATTTTGACATAAGTAGAAAGGATTTCAATCAACTGAAGCTGACACTTGAGTATAAAATAAACGAAGTTTTCTGACTCCCAGTATATTAGGCAGGATTTTATCCTTTTGGAATCAAGGGTAAACGACTGTAATGAGAATAAAAAGCTAAATAATACAGTAAAAATGGAAATTATAACAATTATGTTTGCCTTAAAACATTTTATTTAAATATAGTTTTAAGATGGTTTTTAAGATAGCCTATGTTATAATTTTATTATTCATTTTAGAATATGATCTTTTGGGAAATGTTGAGATTATAAATCCAAGCAATTGGAACAGAGAGCTGTTAATCAATCTCTAAATGACAAAATTTTGCTATGTGAAAAAAAATGATTAAGGCACCATTTTTTTCCTTGGTGCAATAATAATAGTAATAATTATAATAACTCTAATGGCAAACATTTCCATGGCTATGTACTAGACAATTTTATAAGATGATTGAATAGCACCACCAACTCGATGGCCAAGAGTTTCAGCAAACTCCAGGAAAAAGTGAAGGACAGAAAAGACTGACGAGCTGCAGTCCAAGAAGTCACAGAGTTGGGTACAACTTAGGGACTAAATTACAGCAACTACATCATCTCTATGAGAAAATTCATTTGTAAAGATAAGGTTAAATTAACCTCATATTTTAAAAAGTGGCGTATATTTCAGGATTCAAACCAAGGCACTCTAGCTGAAAAGTGCATGTTCTTAATGGATGCACTTTGCTGTGAAGGATTTCTGAATTGTTACATCCAGAATTTTAATTTTTTTTAAAGAAATGGATGAACTCTATTAAATCTTCACTATTTATTTTAGGAGGTTATTCTTGCTTTGAACTAACTTTTAAAGATATCTCCCCAGAAGTTTGTGTGTCCACGTAGAACATATTTAGAACAGCTAGAGAGAGAGGTGCAGCCTGTGATTATGGAGCAGATTTGCTCACTGAAAAGTTGACTAAGTGAAGAGGAAAATCGAGTCCAAGGATCAGCCTGGGACTGAGCACTGCAGCATGAAATGAAATGCAAGGGATGATTCATATGCAAATGCAATGATGAATGGCAGTCTGCTGAATTTTAAGGAAACCTTTAATGGGACATATATGGATCAATGCTAGGTCAGGTCTTGTTCAACAGCATTTATAATTAGCTGGGACAGGAAGTAATGATTAGATTAATGACTCTTACAGGTGGTGTTAATTCGAGAAGTAAAACAGGCATTTAGATATCAATGTGACAATATTACAGAAACTATGGTGAAAGAAAGAGAGAGGGGAAGGAAGGGAGGGAGATGAAAAAAGAAGGAAAGGAAAATAAAACAACATAGACACATAGATAGTGTCTTAAAGTATGGAGAAAAAAGTATTCCTATTTTGACACTGATAGCGTTTGGTTTTCTAAATAAATTCAACGTATTTAGTACACATAATTTAATACATGATGATTCAGTTTCTTTATAATCTTCCTTCGTGGTAATGGTTGAGATGGTTTAATGACACGTTTGAGACTATTTGAATACAATTCTTGCCTCTGATTCTAGAAAAGCTACACTTTCGAGTTAATTGACTGCTCTTATGGTGTATAATTCCTTACCTTCAGGATCTTTGCTGTCACTTATTGTTCTTTTATTTCTTAACTGTCTCTCAAATCCATTATAATTTATTATAGCTATGTGCATTTTTACGTTCAAGCTTATGAGAATTGTATACAAATAGTCTTGAAATGAGGATCTAAAGATTCTGAGTCTTCTGAGTGAGATAATGAAAACACTGTGACATGTATTTATTAAACTCTGTTTTCCTAAGTTGAGGTTTCTAGATGTGATTTCCAGATAAGTGAGGTGATCTCAGAATCCCTACGGCTTTAAATGTTTTTCCTTCCCCCACGGGATCACTTTATAGATTAATTTGATAGAATCTATTTGCAAGACTGAAATGTAGAAACCTACTTTGATGATAAATAGAAGGAAGAAAAAAATAACTTTAGTATAAGTATACAATTTCTTCCCAAAGTTATTTTTAATGTATCATTTAAATTTCTCATCTATAAATCCTCATACCATCAATCTACTATTATTAATTAATTTCTCTTGCTTTCCATACCCGCATTGACAGTGACCCATAACAAGCATGCTACACTGAAGAGCTAAAAAGAAGACGGTACTTATCTGAGGTCTTTTTACAAGCTGCAACTATCGCTTTGAAAGGGGAATATTTGCTGTTGCAATATTTTGAAGCACTTATGTTAAGTTTTCCTTAAAGCTTTCTTCAAGTAGTCCTTGATCCTCCTTCCACAATGCTGAATAATATTAACATATTAATTCTGCTTTCCCTAAATTGTCTTCCTCCATAATGTAAACAGGATACAAGAAATTTCACTATGTTAATAAAAGCATATTGATATTGTCTGGATCAGTTTACACTAACTGACACATTTCTGACAAACACAAATGTTTCAAATAAGGTTAACAAACAGATCAAAATACAGTAACAATAAAATGAAATTAACTAAAAATTTGAGACACAAGTTTAAGACCAACTGCTTTTATCAAGGAAGATTAAATTTGTCCCAATCATTTGTAGAGAGATCCAAAATAAGCTGCAGTTATCTGAGTTAAATAATACTTTCATGATTAATGGAAAGGTATACATTTTAAATTCTTTCTCTTGTAAATTATCTCATTATAGTAAAAAAGACTAACTACTTTTATCCCTGTAATGATCCCTTCCTCTTCTACATGACTTTTTTATTATCTCTGTGAATATCTAGCCTGCTCTAATAGCCTCATTTTTAATCATTATATCTTCCTTCTGCCTGCATGCTCAGTCGTGTCTGACTCTTTTCGACCCTTTGGACTGTTCCCCTCTCAGTTCCTCTGTCCATGAGGTTTTTCAGGAAAAAATACTGGAGTGGGTTGCCATTTTCTAAGCCAGGGGATCTTCCCGATCCAGGGATCGAACCAGGGTTTTCTGTGTCTCCTGCATTGCAGGCAGATTTTTCACCCACTAAACCATAGGGAAGTCCCTAATGGTTACACATCAGATTTCCATTCTACTCAACCTACTTCTCTGCTACAATTATGTACCATTTTGCTTCCAATACTATTTATTTGCCTTCCATAAGTCTCCTTTTTTTAAGCAATGCCACCAGAGTTTCTACAGTTCATTAGTTTTTTTAATAACACATTTGGGGGTGAGTTCATCCTCCTCATTGCCTCTTTGTTTATGTATATTATTTTCTGCTTTTATCTGTGCTATTTCCTCCTACTTTTGACTTTTTCTATTGCTTTATTTTTATCTAAAACCAGATATTTTTTAACCTTTCTTTTTTACTGGATATTATTTTCCTGCTATAGATTTATTTCACAAGCTTTGATGTTTAATATTTTTAGCTCACACTTCTTAGTGATTCGGATGTAATAGAATTTCTTCTTTCTGTTTTTCATACGAGGGTCGACTAAAAAGATGCACAACATGAGAGTTGTAAGTTAAGTTTTATTTGGGACAAATGAGGACTACAGCCCAGGAGAAAGCACCTCTGATATCTCCGAGGAACTATTCCAAAAAAGGTAGTGGGGAAGGTCAATACATAAGATTCTGTAAAGGGGTTGTTGTTCAGTCACTTGGTCATGTCCGACTCTTTGTGACCCCGTGGACTGCAGCACACCAGGCTTTCCTGTCCTTCACCGTCTCCCATCTTCACCATCTCTCAAATCCATGTCCATTGAGTCGGGGATGCCATCCAACAATCTTGACCTCTGCCATTCCCTTCTACTTATTAGTTCTAGGATTTGTGTGTGTGTGTGTGTGTGTGTGTGTGTGTGTGTGTGATAGCTCTGTTGAGATTTTCTACATAAATAATCATGCTATCCACATCTGGAGAGTTTTAGTCCTTCCCTAATTGTATGCTTTTTATTTATTAATCCTGCCCTATTCTTGCCTTATTGCACTCAGTAGAACTGCCAACATTATGATGGATAAGAATGTTGAGAATAGGTATCTTTGCTTTGTGTCCTATCTTAGGGCTGGAGTGAGGAGCCTTTTGTTGGAGCTGTTTTTCTTTTATCTGCTTTTGTTTGCCTGCCCCTATTGACTTTTCTTCATTGCTACCTTCTTCAGCTTTAACTGTGGAATAAATGGAGCAAAATGAAAGCCCAGGGAACTGAACACCATGTCATTCCTTGGAAACTGAAATCCCTAACCTGGCTGCCTTCTTATCTCCACATCTCAGAGTATCCTAATGTTTGTTCTATACAAAATGTCCAGGGCTATTTAGCTGTACATTGTTGGTGGATAAGGGGAAAATACGTCTATTCCAACTTCTCTGATTTTTACATTTTGACTGTACAATACTTCCTTAAGTGTCATCATGCTATGATTTTGCCAGCCATGCTTAACCTGAGAGGTGATGGTCAGTTTTTTACAAGTAGAATATTCTGCTATTTTATATTGACAGTACGAGTTATCTTCATTACCATCATGGTGAATGGAGGTTTTAAATTTCTATCACCTACCACTGGACTAACAGACCCAATGATATTTGAACAAACAATCCAGTCCTTAGCTGCAGAGGTTCAAGGGGTTATACCAACCTAAGCATTTCATATCCAACAAATCTACATTATCATCTCTACAAAACAATGACAACTTACATGTGTTTGTCAGGAACATAGATGCACAGAACATAATTCAATTTGGGATAACATTTTTTCCGAAGAATAGAGGAAAATTCAATAATAACACCTGTATTTGGAAAACTGAAATGGCAAAGATACTATTAAATTATTTTAGTCTGCATGTCACTGGCAGGAAATCTGTAAAGAGTTCTTGCTTTGTGACTCCCTAACAGCTGGATTTATTGCAAAACAAGCCTTACTTAATTCCTGAGATTAACAGGGCTAGTATTAAGGTATTAGTTTTCCCCAGTATTTTATTAAGCACAGCTGTGCTTACTCATGGGCAGAGAAAGGAGAGAAGAGAAATTTCTAGCTTGTGTGTGATCATCAAAAATATCATTCCTGAGGGTCACCACAGTCCTAAAAGCCATTTATTGGTATTCTGCAGATAAACTGCAAAATGAGCAAGATGTCTAGCTCCCATGGTGGAGAAATGCTATTCAGAGAAAATTAAATAGCTGACTAATCTGGATATTGCACATATTCTTAGTATACATTTATCTGAATTTTCAAAAGTATAACAGAAGCCTGCAGTTTGCAATTAGAGATGTAACAAAGAATTCCATGCATTTTTTCAAAGCCAAATTGTTATGGATTTAGGTTCTTAATGTGCCATGCTTAATTAGACTAATAGAGAACAATAAGTTAAAAGGCAACTTTAAACCTGGAAACAAATTTCAGATATTTTGTCATAGTGATTCTGTTCAAATGTTGTATATTGAAATAATATTTAAAAGGCTATGTATCTTTACCATTATTTTATCCTCATGGACTCTAACACATCTTGTAATGAAAAATAGAGTTTTCATCTCTAAAAAATATGGATCTCTCTACAGACTATGTAATGTGTTGTAAATAGTACAATAATTATACATTTTGGTTTGATTTTGATTTTTTTAAATTTGAGCTACATCCACTAAGCCATACACATACTTCTTAATGATACTAATTTAAGCTTAATGTGTTATACAAGGTACAAAAACTCCTAAAAAATGTCTCCTCTTTAAACTTGCTCCCAGATTTTAATATATTCTTATTTTACACATTTATGGGTATAATGATCACTTTCTACTTACAATTAAAATACCTTATCTTTTCTTGTAGTAATAATAAACATGGGAATAATTAAGAAGCAGATGTTCACAAAATGAAAATATATATATAATAGCATTATCTGATTAAAAGCAAATCTAAAACAAAAAAGACTAATATCATTGCCCAGAGATAAAATATATCATGAAGTTACCAACAGTCTGGTAGCTTGGTGACCTAAGACTGATATTAGTCAACAAATTTTTGTGTTCAAGTTTCTTTGAAGCAAAACCACTCCAAATTTATTGAGACATAAATTAAGAGCAACTAGACTTATAAACTTCTCTTTCTCTCATCTTCACTCATATGAAAATCTGCATAAATGAAATAATCATCCTCTTTTGTTGAAAAATGCAGTCAGAATAACTTCTTTTTCTTTCTTTCCTTTTCCTTCTTTTTTTTTTTTTTTTTGGTATGAGAAGGAAATTAAGAACCGAGATATCATCACCAAATCATAGGAGTCCACAAGACTGGGCTCAGGGAAATATTTCAACCCAATCTCATAATTTATGAACAGATCTAATGTTGATATTTATAGTATCCCTATTGCAGAACCAGGACATTCTTCATAGCTGATGTATACAATGTTTGTTTTCACCCAAATCCCTATAATGAAGCCCTGATCCCCAGCATGATGGTGTTGAGGCCCTTAGGTGGGAATTAGGTTGAGAAGAAAACATGAGGGAGGTGCCCCCATGACGGGATTAGTGTCCTTATGGGCAGGGGAAGACACCAGAGTTCTCTCTGACTCTCCTATGCAAAGACACAGCAAGAAGAAGGCTGTTCAAGTTAGGAAAGGAGTTCTCAACAGAGACCAAATCTTCTGGAACCTTGATCATGAGAGGGTAATGGGCAGGAAGGCCAGGGGTCTCCGAACGGAGGAAATAGGCTACAAGTGTCAGACATGTTTTTCTTTCTCTCTTAAGTGGGAGGAGAAAGCAAACTACATTTTTTCCCCTTCTCTATACAAATTTAAAAACATTTCTCTTAAAATTTTGTGTGGCCATAATGACACCTGGTTCCACCTGAACTTAACTTTTCTCAAACCTTGAGTTAACTAATGCATTTTTCTTATGGAAGTGTTTGTCTTAAGCTATGTTAATGTACTATGCATGTACCCTAGACTCTGTCTTCAAGTCGGTTCTGGTTCAGCCTAAACACTCAAAACTGAGTTGACAAACCAGTATGTTTTACTCACACATTGTTCTCCTAACTTATGTTAGTGAAACTATATATTTGCCTGGGAATCTGCCTTTCTTCGAGATTCATGTCAATCGTTTTGTGGCCCAGGATGACTCACCTGGTGCCAATGTTATCTCAATGCGTGGAGGGGCCTGGTGCCAGTCTCTGAGTTTTGAGACATTTCCTTTCTACAAATAACAGCTTGCAAGTAGCTATATAACATCTGGCTAAAGACTAGCAGGGGGCACTCTTTCTGCTCCCTTCTGATGTCTATATCAGAAGCTTTCTCTATCTCTTTTACACTTTAATAAAACTTTATTACACAAGAGCTCTGAGCGATCAAGCCTCATCACTGGCCCCAGATTGAATTTTTCTCCTTTGGAGGCCAAGAATCCTAGTGTCTTTCATGGTTCAGCAACAACCTTTCAATCTCAGACTGCTTAGCCTCCAAAAATGTAAGAATTAAATGCTTGTTGTTTAAGCCCCTGAGTATAAGACTATTTGTTATTGCAGTCCAAATTGATGAAGACAGTAATATATCAGTCAGTATTTTCCAGAAGAACAGAACTAATAGAAGATAGTGAAGTAGATAGATAAACAGATTCAAACATGAATATTCATTAGAAAGAATGATGCTGCAGCTGAAGCTTCAATACTTTGGCCACCTGATGCAAAGAGCTGACTCATTGGAAAAGACCCTGATGCTGGGAAAGATGGAAGGAAAAAGGAAGAGGGCACAGCAGAGGATGAGATGGTGAGATAGCATCACTGACTCAATGGACTTGAATTTGAGCAAACTCCAGGAGAAAATGAAGGACGGAGGAGCCAAACATGCTGTAATCTATGTGGCTGCAAGAGTCAGACATGGCTTAGCAATCAAACAGCAACAACAGATAGATAAGAAAGATTAGACAACAGATAGACTGACACAGATACATGAAAAGGGAGAGAATGAATGAGATTTAATATAAGGAATTGGCTCATTTGATTATGGAGGCAGAGAAGTCCCAGAATCTTCCACTTGCCAGCTGGAGACCCAGGAAAGCCAAGTATTACAGTTTCAGTCCAAACTCAAAGACCTAAAGATTCTAGAATCATGATGTAAGTTCCAGTCCAAGTCTGAAGTCCCAGTCTCAGAGCAGGAGAAGACCAGCTACCAGTCAGCAGTCAGGCAGGGAGAGCAAATTCTCCCTTCCTTGGTTGGTTGCTTGCCAGTTTTATTCAGGCCCTCAACAGATTGGATGATGCTCATCCACAACCAGAGGGCAAATCTGCTTTACTCAATTTACCAGTTCAAATGCTAATCTCATCAGGCAGCATCTGCACAGACATACCTAGAAATGTTTACTCAAATATCTGGGCATCCTATAGCTTTGTCAAGTTGAGGCATAATATTATTCATCCCAGTAATCTGTTATCATAACTACTAGAAGTTCTTTTTCCCTCACAATTTTACATTTTGATAAAGACTTATGTTCATTCATCCCTTTGCTTCCCTATATTATGTTCCAGGCACTGTTCTAACCCCTGAAAAAAATACAAAGTTGCATATGGAATGCTTGCAACTAATGGATAGTTTCCATCTATGGGTGAAAAAAAATCAGATTAACTATTATGCAAGGTGATAACTGCTGCATTTACCTTGTGAACCAAAATTATGTAAACACAAGCCGACACAAATTAAGTTTTATTGAGAAAAATACAGTGTGTCTTAAAGAGGAGGTGATGTAGTTTTAACTGGGTCTTAAAGAATTAACACAATTTTGCAAAAACTAGAAAGGACATGGCAAGCAAAAGGAATAGCCTATGACAAGGCACAGAGGCTTGTTGAAATGGGTGTGTTGAAATGGGAGGAATCAAGGTGGTGAGACTGATGGTAGGATGGTGGAGTAGACAAGAACCTCACTGGGTTGTGAATCCTCTGAGCAATTATTATCTTTAGCTATCTAGCAGCAACAATTATATCACCCACTTTCTTTTGAAACGCTTCCTATAAATGCCTGTCCTCTCCACCATTTTCAGAGATTTAGGAGGGTAAGTAGTGTGGTTCATTCTGTGTAATGCTTTCATTAGTCTTATCCTCCAATGGTACTGTAATTCTTTCAGGTTGACCATATTACTTGGGATGGGTATCGTAGATAAATATGATTTCTCAGAAGGGCAGTAAAATGGACCATTAAAAACTTAGCACAAATTAGCTTTTTCAATGTAATTGACTGCACACAGAGGGACCATAAGGGATTTGGGACATGACGCAGGCTAATTTCAATGCAAATGAAAAGGAACAAAAGTGTGCAGATATGGGAGGCTATTCAGTTAGGGCAGATCTCAGCAGAAAACTGAAATAGATTTTTTGGATAATCTAAGAGGCAGCATGAGACTTTTAATTATCAAAACACAGAAAGTCTCTAAGGCAGTGATTGACAGATCCTGAAACCACATATGACTCAACTATGTCAGTTCAGACCCAGGCTCTTCCAGGTTTAAGGATTAGACAGAAAAACAAACTGTCTTCACTTCAGTTTATTGTCAGCACACCAGACAAAAAGCACAAAAGAGTCACATAATATTAAGTTTAGCAGAAGTGGATGTGGTTCACTGCTGTTTCCCTTTGCTCTTCATAAAAGCATATTTAGTCTTCTCTGGCCCAAGCAGCCCTCGTGGAACTCTTATCCGCAGGTGAGGGAGCTCAGAAGTACAGATGATTACCTTTTGCTTTTCATGCCACAGTTGGCTAGATGGTTGGAGAGATACATCAGTACTCAAGGGTCTATGCTATTCTCATGAGTGGAAATATTTATAAGGGCACAATTGTATGATCACACATTTTACATTTTACTGAGTCATTGTATCAGTTAAAGGTACCCATGTGGCTAGCCTGCCGACCAGTCTACCATATTTATCTGCCTCTATTTTTGTTTCTACCTAAGGCTGTTCAGTCAATATATATAGAGAGAATAAATATTTCAAAGAGATTTCCTACAACAGTAAAGTTTATTCTAATTTCATTGCACTTAATAGTTAATTTTATATGGAAAGAAATCATCGTCCAGTTTCTTATTCTATGGGAAGTCATATCAATCTTAACTCTTCTTTGAACTTTCCAGTTTGAATCTCCATATAATCTTTCAATAATAAATACATAGGTGGCCTCTGACCTGTCTCTTGAGAAATTTGTATGCAGGTCAGGAAGCAACAGTTAGAATTGGACATGGAATAACAGACTGGTTCCAAATAGGAAAAGGAGTACATCAGGCTGTATATTGTCACCATGCTTATTTAACTTATACTCAGAGTACATCATGAAAAAAAGATAGTAAAGCTGGGCTGGATGAAGCACAAGCTGGAATCAAGATTGTTGGGAGAAATATCAATAACCTCAGACAGGCAGATGATACCACCTTTATGGCAGAAAGTGAAGAGGAACTAAAAAGCCTCTTGATGAAAGTGAAAGAGGAAAGTGAAAAGGCTGGCTTTACGCTTAACATTCAGAAAACAAAGATCATGGCACCCAGTCCCATCACTTCATGGCAAACAGATGGAGAAATGGGGAAATAGTGTCAGACTATACTTTGGGGGGCTCCAAAACCACTGCAGATGGTGATTGCAGCCATGAAATAAAAAGACTCTTACTTCTAGGAAGAAAAGTTATGACCAACCTAGACAACATGTTAAAAAGCAGAGACATTATTTTGCCAACAAAGGTCCATCCAGTCAAGGCTATGGTTTTTCCAGTAGCCATGTATGGATGTGAGAGTTGTACTATAAAGAAAGCTGAGCACTGAAGAATTGATGCTTTTGAACTGTGGTGTTGGAGAAGACTCTTGAGAGTCCCTTGGACTGCAAGGATATCCAACCAGTCCATCCTGAAGGAGATCAGTCCTGGGTTTCATTGGAAGGACTGATGTTGAAGCTGAAGCTCCAGTACTTTGGCCACCTAATGCAAAGAACTGACTCACTGGAAAAGACCAATGCTAGGAAATATTGAAGGTGGGAGGAGAAGGGGATGACAGAGGATGAGATGGTTGGATGGCATCACACTGACTCAATGGACATGAGTTTGAGTAAACTCCGGGAGTTGGTGATGGACAGGGAGGCCTGGCATGCTGCAGTCCATGGGGTCACAAACAGTTGGACATTACTGAGTGACTGAACTGAACTGAATTGAGGTAGCCTCTAATTATTTAGATGTACTTAAGTCAAGATGACATATTTGAGTACCTGTTCAAAACCCATGAAAGTGATTTCCAGTTGGGTCATGGAGTCTTCCCATAAAGAATGACTATGCACTTGGCCAAAGAGCATCTCCAAAAGGTGTCCTGAGTTCTAGCAATATTTCTCATATTTCTGATTTCAGAGAGTATCAAAGACAAAATCCACTTGCCCAGTCAGGTAAGTTGCATTTCTAAGCCATCTGATCATAGTGTTTGGAGACCCACGACTCGTCAGTCATACATGATCTGTCTGTAAAAGTGTGCATGCCATTAAAGTACTTGCTACAGCAGAAGATAAGTGAACCTATGGCATCTTGCACCAATATGTATCCTACAACAGGCAGAGAAAGGAGTAACAGCTTGTCCCATGTTATTTCATTTGTAACCTTTATCAGAAATAATAAAGTCTTGCTTTCAGAGTAATGCATACCATAGAGCAACCTATATGACACATTGGGTCAGGGGATTGATACGGTGCACCCATTGGGAGAACAAATATGCCTTCATTTTTCTCTCTGGAAGGATCTGTCATTGAATCTATTCGCATAACTTCAGGAAAGCAAGTGTGAAATCTCACTTGAAAGTGAGAGTTCATGAGAGATACCCAGGGTCCTCAGAGGCACCAGTACTAAAAATGTTTAGAAATCAAACAGGCACTCAATATGGGAGGCTTTCTGAATGTCTCATATGCACAAATCTGTTTTTTCAAAGTGCCCAGTATGGCTGCAATCCTTGATACATCCTCTCCAGTTCATAGCATCCCTTGCCAACACATATGTTTAGCTGCCAAATCCAGTATTCATTCTAGAATACATATTATAAGCTTAAACTAAAGAACTAAACAGTTATGAAAAAACTACTTTAAACTCTTTTTGAGGAACATTGTTCATTCATTAGCCCCACTCACATTTTGTGAAAGTTAGACAAAGCAATATGTCTTTCTTACAAGAGTTAACATCAGATCCTTAGTGAAATGCATACATATGTATAAGCTGAACATATAAATTACATACAAACATATGTTTATGTGAACTCTATATTGTGTGCAAAAATGGGTGTTTATATTTGAAACAAAGAACAGAATGGCATATCAGAAGCACTGATCTATAATAATATAAGGATGGGGCTGCTTCAAGATACCTAAAGCATATTTCTTCTACTAAATATTCCTCTCCTTATTATCCATAATATGAAGAATTTGGACTTTGTGAACTTGGGTTCTTCTCTAGTTGGTTTCTATAATTATCAGATAGTAAAGCAGGCAGAAGAAATCATAGAAGTAGTGAATATATTTCGTAGCTTTACATAGGATTTGTTTACTGCATAAACATAAAGCCCGATATCTTTTCTATTGATCAGAATTAAATTTGAAGGCTATATATAAGGAGGTGCATTGAAAATTAAGTCATAGATTTATTTTAATCACAAAATGCATGAGCATTTACCTCTTAAAAACTAAAGAAGCAGAGGTGACTTTGAAACCACCAAAAGTTTAAAGTTTTCTTCCCCACAGAGACGTTGGGAAAGTTAATTCCACTTTTCGAGACTCAAACTTCTAAAAATGGAAAAATTCAGTAGAGCACAGACAATTTTTGATAAAAATGCTAGGCGATTTCTTTTTTACCACCTGGAAGTCATTAAGAAGTTTAAGGAAGATGGCAGGATTCACCTTCTTCCATCCTTCTTTTAAGTGACTTAAGTGGAAACAGGTGTTTGCCTCTTATAATATGTAAATGACCCTGTGCAAACACCTGCCAACTGAAACCCTGCGTGATCCCTGAGCACTGGTTTGCTACCAAAACTTATCCAAAAAGTTAGTTTATATTTAGTATTTTCCGATTCATCTAACTCTCTATGGATTTTCATCGAGTATATGTGAGAAAAATGACTAAACATCCCTGAACATGTTCAGTAGACTCTGGAGTCATTGAACATGTCTGGAAAAATTATCCTATTGTCTCCACAAGCAGCAACCCTGTGCATATGGTTAAATCATTTCAAAAATGCATATTGATGGTAAGAACTATTAAAGTGATGAATCGGCCCCATATTTAAGTCTGTCCACATACAGTCAATACTGAAAAGCCAATTAATCAAGAAATAGTCACTGAACTACTATAGGTAGATTGCTGTATTCAAAACCAAAATGTTTTAGGAATAGAAAACATTACTTTGCACAATGCCAGTCCCAAATTCATAGAGAACATTTATCTTTGATCTGCCATTTTTATTTCTCAGGATTGTATAAATCACAGAAAGTTATATAAAGATATGAATATAGACAAAGACATAAATATATAAATTAATGTATATATAGACTATCTAAATATATCACTTTTTATAGTCTGTTTTACCATGCTCTATAAATATTGTCATGTTTTGTGTCAGCCTAGGTTACAATAGGTTAAATAAGGGAATGTAATGTATTTTCTCAAGGTTCTAGAGGTTAGAAATTTGAGGTAAAAGTATCAAGAGTGTTAATTTCTTCGGAGGCCTTTCTCCTTCCCTTGTAAATGGTTCTCTTTTTTATGTGTCCTCACGTGGTCCTCTTAAACTTGCCTCCTCCTCGTTTGACACCAATAATTTTGAATTAATGCCTGCTTCCAAGTTGATGCTAGGAGTAAAGAATCCAACTGCCAATGCAGGAGACATAAGAGAGGTGGGTTTGATGCTCGGGCTGGGAAGATCCCCTGGAGGAGGACATGGCAACCCACTTCAGAATCCTTGCTCTGAGAAGCCCATGGACAGAGGCGCCTGGCTGGCAACAGTGCATGGGGTCATAAAGAGTCAGACACAACTTAGCAACAGCAGCTCTAATGGCCACACTTGAATTTAACTAATTATATATGCAAAAGCTCTATTTTCAAATAAAGTGAGTCTGAGGTCTTGGAGATTAGGATTTCAACATAAAAATTTAGTGAAGGGGCACACCATTCACAACAGTGTCTTGTTTCATAATAAATCTTCGCTTACCACTGTTTGAAGAAAATATTCTCCAATGTTTTCCTCTAAAAGCTTCAAAAGTATAGTTATCATATTTAGGTCAAGATTCATCTCTAGTAATTTTTTGTTAGTTCCAGTTAGAAATTAAGCTTAATTTTATTTCATAAAATATCCAGTGTTACACCATTCATTGAAAATAATTTTCTTTCCACATTGATTTCTTTAGGTGCTATTGTCTAAAATTAAAATTAGTTAGCCATGTTTACAATACTGCCTAAAATGTAAAATCAGCTATGTATTTGTTCCTCTCTGGATTCTCTGGTCTATTCCTTTGAGCTATTTTTCTATCTTTTTGCCAATAATCACGCTCTCCTAATTGTTTTATACTAGAGTACAGTAGCTTCATCATAAACCTTGAAATCCTCTTCATTCCCATGTCTTGCAAATTCTAACTGCTTTTGCACTTCCACATTCCATTCTGCGTTTTCTCCATCTACTGAGATTGATTCTTGTTCTTGTGTTTTATCTCTTTACATGATTGTTTAGAAAAGGCTTCCCCACAAAAAGTTGCAGTACATGTGGAGCTTGCTTCATTTCTCATAAGACTTGAAGTCCTGCATGATCTGCTGTATGATAACTGTGTCTTCAAAAATTTTGCCAGTTGAATAACTATTTACCAGGGGAAGTAATCTGAAACCAGCTACTCCATCATGGCTGGATCAGAAGTCAGCCTTCAGTTGCTTTGAGCCATCAATTGTTCTATTTCAACAACTTCTGGAATTATGTTTTGTTTTGCTAACTTTGTATCCTTACTTCCTACTTGAAGTGACAACCTTAGAGATACCTCTTATACTTGGACATTTTATCCCAGTAAGAAATGCATGTGATTATTAAATCAGTTGGATATGTCAATACAAGCTGTCAAAAGGGAGACTCAGCCTAGGTGTATGTGTCAGGCATTAAGTAGTTTATTTGGGAAGAAGCACATCCATCATGATCAACTCTAGATTTCAACAAATAGAGAGGCTTTATGTATAGATAACTTGCAAGAGCTGCTTTTGCTTGTTTTTAATTGGAGTATAATTGCTTTAGAATGTGTGTTCGTTTCGGCTGTACAACAACACGCATCAGCTATATGTATGCGTATGTTCCCACCCTCTCGCGCCTCCCTCCCACCCCCTTCCCCATCCCTCTAGGAATCACAGAGCTCTGAGCTGAGCTCCCTGTGCTGTACCGCAGCTTCCCATGAGCTATTTTACACATGGTAGTATATATATATGGAGAAAGCAATGGCACCCCACTCCAGTACTCTTGCCTGGAAAATCCCATGGACGGAGGAGCCTGGTAGGCTGCAGTCCATGGGGTCGCTAAGAGTCGGACACGACTGAGTGACTTCACTTTCACTTTCATGCATTGGAGAAAGAAACAGCAACCCACTCCAGCGTTCTTGCCTGGAGAATCCCAGGGACGGGGGAGCCTGGTGGGCTGCCTGCCGTCTGTGGGGTCGCACAGAGTCAGACACGACTGAAGCGCCTTAGCAGCAGCAGCAGTGTATATATGTCAAGGCTGCTCTCCCAGTTCCTCCCACCCTCCCCTCCCCCTGCTGTACCCACAAGTCCATTCTCTACATCTGCGTTCCTATTCCTGCTCTGCAAATGAATAACACTTTTTCTTCCAAGAGTGATAATGCAATGAAAACAGCAAGGCTTTGGAGATACGCAAAACTGGTAGAAACCAGGTTTGAGGCTTTGTTATGTCCACAAGATAGTCACTCCAACTACCAATGTCTTTGGGCCTTTCTAGATTGTGCTAGTGGTAAAGAACCCACTTGCCAATGCAGGAGATACAAGAAATGCAGGTTCGGTCCCTGGATTGGGAAGATCCTCTGGAAGAGGGCATGGCAACCCACTCCAGTATTCTTACCTGGAAAATCCCCAATGACAGAGAGGCCCGGTGGGCTACATTCCATGGGGTCACAAAGAGTTGGACACAAATGAAGCAGCTTAGCACACATGCATGCACATCAATATCCTCGTGGGTTGAAATGAAATCATAGTGATGTTTTTTAATGTTGTTTCAAGGATTAAAACAGTTAATCCATGTAATGTGTTTATCAAAGCAACTGATGCTCACTATCTGCTTAATAAATGGTAGTTATTGTTAATTTAGCTGAAGATGAATGTAACTATCTTTGGCTGGATGTTAGAGGCAACAGATATCATTGCCTCCTGGCAAATATTCAAAATGGGCTGATAGTTTAATGATGTATACGAGCACATTAAAAGATAACAAAGAAACAGAACAAGAATTACTTGGAGGTGGATGTCAGGGAGAGAAAAAACAGAAATTCACCTTTGGTCCCAACAAACACTGGTATATTCTGAGAAAATAATGCATGTGACATTTACTCTTCTAGCATAACACAAATCTCCTTCACTTCCGGTATGACTCTAACGCGTATGCGTGTTTGTGGCTAATGAATGAGAACAGGAAGGGGTATGTACAGTACCAATACATGACTAACTTTGCATTCCTGTCAATTTTAATATTTACCAACTTTTCCACTTCAAACTGGTGTAATTTAACCTTCGTATATAGTGCATCTTTAAAATCATAATATTATTCTATGGTTGTAAAAATTCTCTATCCCCTCTTGTTGGGAAAGTTTTACTCAATAATAGGAAAAATACACCTTCTTAGAATCTTGGTAGGGTTTAAAGAATGAGCAGATGGATAGTTTTAAATCACTTGCCTCTTAATAATGATGTTTACTTTACAAAACGTTATATACACAATTTGCCCCTGTGTGCACGCTCAGTCATGTCTGACTCTTTGCGACTCCATGGACTGTAGCCTGACAGTCCCTCTGTCAATGAGATTTCTCAGGTAAGAACACTGGAATTGGTTACCATTTCCTTCTCAAAGGGATCTTCCCAACCAAGGGATCAAACCAGAGTCTCTGGCATCTTCTATATTGGCAGGTGGATTCTTTACCACTGAGCCATGTGGGAAGGCCCCTAGTGTATAGAAATTATTTTAAATCCCACAATATCTATTTTTTTTCTGGAAAATTGACAATGGGTTCACAGGGAAAGTGGCAATCTTGTTTTGTATTAACATATCTGTTATATCCTCTTAGGAGATCAAGTAGGGGAAGGAATCTTTTAGGTCAAGGAATACACTGAATTTTTAAGATGTATGCCATGCTTAGAAAATAAATTAAGAGTATAAATTTTATGGAAGATAATGACAGAATGTGATACCAGAAAAACAGGTTGTACCAAATTCTTAAAGGTTCTAATGTCATCCATTTCAAAGTGTTAGATTTTATATTTATGAAATTCAGAAGCAGATAAATTGTGCTCAGATCCCTTTTTAATGAGATATGAAATATTCTATAGATAATATAATATATAATGTATCAAAGTATATAACAGAATATATACTGCATGTACTATCATTATCATGTAATATTCAATGGATAATGATTGATACTAATTTTTTAAAAATTACTAGGATTTAATTTATTTAATTTGATGTATTTATTTACTGCATGGATAAAACCATAAAATAACAGCTTTGTACCATAAAAATTATACATGTATTATATGTTGTAAACTTGGACTGAGGTATCTTTATGATTATAATTTTCACAGATGAAAAACCATTTCAATACATTCTTCTGTATGGCCTAGATTTTTGTTTCAGCATACTGCAGGTACAGATTGGATATT
The DNA here is from genome assembly GCA_007570785.1 of Antilocapra americana. Lineage (NCBI taxonomy): Eukaryota > Metazoa > Chordata > Mammalia > Artiodactyla > Antilocapridae > Antilocapra > Antilocapra americana. Next base: position 5,022,282 of record ML660786.1, on the reverse strand, counting down.
GTTTTTATTTCTCTATATTATATGAACCATTTAGTGATCTTTGGGAAATTACCAATTTTATAAATCTTGAGTCTGTCTCCCATTAGGAAAACTATGTCCCTGGAAGGTTTGGATTCATGGGTGACCTAGGTATATGCCTAGAATATTGCTTCTGGAGTCAATAACTAAAACACACAGGAAAGCAGACACAAAGAAGTTTCACTGTAGCTGTTGTTTGCTATATTTGAAAAGTAGAATTTCTAGAGGAATAGCTGCAATGGTATACCAGTAGTATAGGTCTCACTGGGCTGGTCTTTGAACTATGAGTTTTGACTGTGGATCTGACCTGACAGCCCGTCTTGTTTCTGTTCACCGGAACCTGATTCTCTGAGCCTGTTTTTCCCAAGTGTCTAGGCATTCAGAAATGCTTTGAATCACCCTAGTTTTTTGCAAACATTTATTTCTTGCATATTCCCTATATAGACACATTTTATTGCTTATAAATCAGATCTCAAATGCAAGGTAGGTCAACTCTTTGAGAGTAGGAGCAGAGTTTCTACATTTACAATCTTAAGAACAAAATCTGACAATAGTTGTGCAACTGTTACAGAAAACATCCATTTAATAAAGTAATAAAGAATGCAAAGCATTTGAATGACATTTATAATTTGAAAATTATGGATAACTCTTGTAAGCTGCTTTACTAGAAACTTGGCATGCTTTGAAAAAAGAATGTACAAAGTACTTTGGGTCCAATGAGGTATCTAAGAGCTTCCAGAATTAAAGCAGCATCTTAGAATGGAAGACCTTTTGATGAGCTATTTAGTTCTGATTAGTCTTGTTCTACATAATTTGAGTATCTCTGTGGGAAAGTGCCATATGGTGTCAATAAATAAGTCTTCAGTGTGTTCACTTATGTTCTGAAATGTATATAAGAAGGTCAATTATCTCTAATTAAGTCACTATTTTCTTTGGTAAGGGTGTGTGTGTTTTTCTAATCAAGCACTCAGTGAGATGACAGTGTTTCTACATGGCTGATTAAGGAAATATCAGATATCAGAGATAAGAGTCAGGAGAAAAGTTGAAATGCCTTACTCTCTTAAAAAATATATATATATATATATACTATGCTGTTTTGCACATTATTATCAGTCTTTCTTCTAGTCTTCTATTAAAATCTTCTTCCAAACTACTATACCTCTCCTCACTTAGGTGGATAGAATATAAGAATAATCTAGAATAGGGTCATGTTAGGTCTGTTCCTTAAGAACTGACACCCATCCTTCAAGGGCTCAGCACAAATCCACAAGGGCACATTCAATGAACTAAGAAACAGCCCCTGAGAGAAGAGAGTAGGTTCAGGCTGTAGGAAGTTAAACCACACTGATGCTGGGAGGTTCCGGGAATGGAAAACATGGGAACTCTAGGGAAGCACGATCAGTATGTGTTACATTGCCATTCTAAGACTTTAGGGAAATTAAGATGACTTCATTAAAAACTATGCAATAGGAAAAGGTTGCATTCACCCTGATGTTCAAAGTAGCACTGTTCACAATAGCCAAGACATGATCACAACCTAAATGTCCATCAGCAAACACATGGGTAAAGAAGATGTGGTACATATATACAATGGACTAATATTCAACCATGGAAAAGAATTAAATAATGCCATTTACAGCACTATGGATGGACTTAGAGATTATCATCCTAAGTGAAATAAGTCAGAAAGAGAAAGACAAATATCACATGATATCTATTATATGTGGAATCTAAAACATAACACAAATGAACATATCTATGAAACAAAAACAGATTCACAGACATAAAGAACAGATTTGTGGTTGCCAAGTCAGGGCTGGCAGAGGGAAGGATTGGGAGTTTGGGATTAGCAGCTGCACACTATTATATGCAAAACGGATAAAGAACAAGGTCCTATTGTGTAGAAGAGCAAACTATATTCAAAATCCTGTGATAAACCGTAATGAAAACTATTACGAAAAAGAATACATATATGCATAATTGAATCACTTTGCTGTACAACAGAAAGTAACACAACATTCTAAATCAACTATACTCAATCAACTATACTTTTTCTTAAAAAAGAAAAGAGTTGCATTCAAATCCCATAACATGCTAAGGAATAAAAATTGAGCAGAAAAATTTGTATACGGACAATGAAGGAATATCACAAAGCAAGCCCCACAACAAATTAAAATTGTAATTCAACATTTTTAAATGAGCCAAAATAAATAAAACAATAGACATTATAAAAACTGTGTAAAACCCTGTTTAGAAAAGTTAAGAAATGCAATAATTAGGCAAGAAAAAAAAATAAAGAGAAAGCTAAGAGAACAAGAGAAAGAATAAGAAATTAAAATGTATTAAATAAATAAAAACTATGCAACAAACAAAGAATAAACCAGAAGGAGTGCAAGAATGGATATGACATGATAAACAAAATAATGCCACAAAAGTAGGAAATGGAAAGGAAATACAGGGAAATAATAGACAAAAAATGAAGGGAAATAATAAACTAAGACAACAGAATAAAATTCAATAACAGCAATTCAAAAAATACATTCTGAAGTTAAGAGGTTTAAATGTGTATTTATATTTAAAAAAAACACTAGAAGTTTTCTATTGGAAGAAGGAAAGAGTAGAGTGAAATGAACAGGAATATAAATAGAAATTTTTAAATATACCATGTTTTTAGATTTGAATTTGGATATATGCAAAAGAAATGATAAAAAGTTAAGTAAAAAAATTAACCCCTGATAAGAAAAGGCATTAAAAACACCTGTTATTTACTCAGTGGTGTACCCACTCAAGGAGAAACTAATGCCAAGTGCTTTTACACATAAGTAATTTTACTGTAAAATCTCTTGATAGGCTATGTCTTAGAACAAACTAAAAGTACTGCAAAGGCCCTTATGTTGATGATTATTTCTGATAACACTTGATTGATGGTATTGTTCATAGCTTTAATCCAAGACATTTTTGTGTGTATTATAAAAGACAGTTAATGAGTATTATGTTTATTTCATTGAGAATAGCAAGGAGGACAATGGAAGAAAGACAGTACAAAGTTAGACTGTTGAAATCAGGGTAGTTTTTTCTTTTAAATTTTAAAAACAAAGCCTCTACACAACAAAGGAAACTAAAAGCAAGGTGAAAAGGCAGCCTTCAGAATGGGAGAAAATAATAGCAAACGAAGCAACGGAAAAACAATTAATCTCAAAAATATACAAGCAACTCCTACAGCTCAATTTCAGAAAAATAAATGACCCAATCAAAAAGCGGGCCAAAGAACAAAACATATTTCTCCAGAGAAGACATACAAATGGCTAACAAACACATGAAAAGATGCTCAACATCACTCATCAGAGAAATGCAAATCAAAACCACAATGAGGTACCACTTTACACCAGTCAGAATGGCTGCCATCCAAAAGCCTACAAGCAATAAATGCTGGAGAGGATGTGGAGAAAAGGGAACCCTCTTATACTGTTGGTGGGAATGCAAACTAGTAAAGTCACTATGGAGAACAGTGTGGAGATTCCTTAAAAAACTGGAAATAGAACTGCCATATGACCCAGCAATCCCACTGCTGGGCATACACACCGAGGAAACCAGAATTGAAAGAGACACATGTACCCCAGTGTTCATCGCAGCATTGTTTACAATAGCCAGGACACGGAAGCAACCTAGATGTCCACCAGCAGATGAATGGATAAGGAAAACTGTGGTACATATACACGGAATATTACTCAGCCATTAAAAAGAATACATTGGAATCAGTTCTACTGAAGTGGACAAAACTGGAGCCTATTATCCAGAGTGAAGTAAGCCAGAAGGAAAAACAACAATACAGTATACTAATGCATATATATGGCATTTAGAAAGATGGTAACGATAACTCTGTATGCAAGACAGCAAAAGAGACGCAGATGTATAGAACAGTCTTTTGGACTCTGGGAGAGGGCAAGGGTGGGATGATTTGGGAGAACGGCATTGAAACATGTAAATTATCATATGTGAAATCAATCGCCAGCCCAGGTTTGATGCATGATACAGGGTGCTCAGGGCTGGTGAACGGGGATGACAGAGAGGGATGGAATCAGGAGGGAGGTGGGAGGGGGGTTCTGGAAGGGGAACACATGTATACCCATGATGGACTCATGTCAATTTATGGAAAAACCAAAATGATAAAGTAAAGAAAAAATAAATTAATTAATTAAAAAATAAAAATAAAGACAATCTTTCTGATTTTGCATCAGAAGGATCATTGTGAACTCATACTATATTTTTCAAAAATGGAAACCCACATATTTCCTATCCCTCTCAACTAAAAACGTTTACAAACAGTGACAGCACATTGAACACCCTAACAGCCATAGCGCTGACTGTGAATACAGTTTTACGTTAGATAATAAGGACTTGTTAAAGCTATGTCTGGTTCTAGATACAAGGAAGGAAATGTGTGGGATACATTCAGACTATTCTGTCTTTTCAGGAACAAGGAAATATCAAAGATGAAACATAGGGAGCCCTTGGCAGTCCGGTGGTTAGGACTTCACACCTTCATTGCTGTGCCCCAGTTCAATTCCAGGTTAGGGAACTAGGATCCTGCAAGCTGCTCAGGATGGTCGCTGCCGGACCCACCCACCCAACCCCCCCTCCCTCGCCCCCTCCCCCCGCATCACCACCACCAAAAGTAGTTTTTAAAAAGATGACAGGGATAATGTCAAAAGAACTCAGGGACCGACTTGAAGCTTCTAATAGTCAATGATGGATCCATTTGAGCATCATTAAAAGCAAGAAATGCAATGTATTTAAAATTATAAAAATGTTTAAACATGTGAATTCACAGCTATCATATGCATATACAATTGTATAAATAATGGCTCGGGCATTCTATAGAATACTTTGCAGCATTTGTAATTCTGTTTGGAAGGTCAGTCAACAAACTGGAAATGCTTAAGGTAATAATGGTGACCCAGTGGTGCAGGGGTAAAGAACCCGCCTGTCAGTGCAAGAGCGGTGGGTTCCACCCCTGGGTGGTGAAGATCCCTGGAGAAGGCAATGGCAACCCACCCCAGTAGTCTTGCCCGGAAAATCCCATGGGCAGAGGAGCCTGGCAGGCTACAGTCCATTGTGTCACAAGAGAGCATAGTGGTGCAAGAGAGTCAGATAGGACTGAGCGACGGAGTGCACATACGGGCGCGCGCACACACACACACACACACACACACACACACACACACACACCCCTCCGGATCCTCACAGTATGTAGATAATAATAACTACTACATAATTGTACATAAAAGGTAATGTACACATATATTTGTTCATGTACGTGGACACAAATATCGTTAGATAAATGACAGAGAACAAAACAGCATTTAAAAAGTGATGAAATTGTGAATGATTTTTCTTCCTAGTGATTTCCACTTCATGGTTTCAATGTATTTTGTTCAATGAAAGTATTTTTGTGCAATAAAATCAAGTCATAATTAATTGACATTTAAAATTTTTGCACACTGAGAGATTTCCTTTTCCCTTAAGTGAGGAGAGCATGATATGAAAAGAAAGTGAAAGTGCAAATCCTGTCTGACTCTTTGCATCCCCATGGACTATACAGTCCATGGAATTCTCCAGGCCAGAATACTGGGGTGGATAGCCTTTCCCTCTTCCAGAGGACCTTCCCAACCCAGGGATCGAACCCAGGTCTCCCTCATTGCAGGCAGATTCTTTACTAGTTGAGCCACAGAAGCCCAAGAATACTGGAGTGGGCAGCCTATCCCACTATGAAAAGAACAAAGTTCTTAAAGTCGGTCATATCTGGGTGCAGATCTTAGAGCTGTCATTACTTTAAACCCTGGTGTAACACTCTAATTTAACACTTCAGTCACAATGAATTTCTTTAGGAATTCTTTGGCAGATAACTTGGTATAAAAATCAATACATTTTTTAATTCTCTTTATTTCCTATTCCCTCATTTGGTACTCAAATTTGAGAAACTTTTTTCTTATTTTCTACCATTTACCAAGATGCATTAAGATCAAACTGAGTTATCCTATTCAAGTAAAACTCTTTATTTGAATAAGACTATTCAAATAAAATTCAAGTAAAAAATCTTTGCATCAATTCATGTTTTCTTTCACAAATCACTTATTGATAATTTATGACTTTCTATACACAGACTTCCGCATTGTCTATAACTCGTTTTCACCAGATTTCCTTTGCAGTCTTTCTGATAATAGGAAACATATTAATACAATTTACATTCTTGATATTCATTTTCTGCAGTGAAATCTGATTTGATGTCTAAATATGCTCTTTTTATTCTTTATTGTTTCATCGCCGAGTAAATTACAGTTGTCCTCAACTTTTTACCACATTAAAATTTCTCAGCTTTTGTCTCTTAGAGGACAAAAGATATTTTGAAACATAGGTTTTGCTTTGGCTACAATCTAATCAGGTCTCTAAATCCTGCCAACCACCTTCAGACTAAAACAGCTCTTCTGTTCAGACCAAAATATCACCTTTAGTACCTGTCTGTCATTTCAAGTTCATGCCATTGTAAGTCAAGATGGTGTCCTTTGTCACTCTCCACAATGAGAGGACATTAAGGAGTTCTCGGCTGAATTCTGCTCCTCAGATTTCAGACAACTTCAGGTTTAAAATGACCTCTCATTCTGAATTCAGTACTGCCTTACTCTTCTTTCGGCTCTGTGATCGGCTCTCTCAGAGCAGTCCAGGGCACTTCAAACTCATTCTTATCCTCCCAGTGTCTTTCCTCTTCATCTTCCTCTTTATATTTCAAGGACTACTTTCAGATCTGCCCTGGAATGTCATTTTGCACAAACCTTGTACTGTATACATTGCCTTTAGTCATATGTAAGAACAGAATGCTCTTAGCTGAAAACTTAGCTAATAAGTATTGATTACTGTTAATTAAGCTAAGCTAGATTGGTATAACTTGATTCTTAGTTTACTTCCTACAGTATCCTGAAAAATTTGCCTAACTAAATTTGAGCATTTCAATTTACAGGAAAATAAGTGTTCACAGATAATTAATGCTTGATCATCCTTTCCATGGAAACTGCATATTTCCCCTTTGAGTTGTACTCCCAGACTTTCTAACCTGTGATTTTTCTCCTTTCCAAACATCTTAGATAATGCTTTTTGATTAGGCTAAATTTACACTGACTTCTCTCTGCTAGAAATTACACTTCACTAGGGCAAGGGTCTTCATCTCTTTTTTTCACTGATGTGTGTCATATTCCTAGAGCAGAGACTGGCACGTGGTAGATACTCAACACTTCCTATCACGGAAAATATACATATTTTTCCTTTGCTTTCTTTTGTTTGATAGTAAAGAGGATGTAGAATGTTGTATTTGGATATAGAATTTTTGTATTATTTTCTTTCTTTCAAGTCTTTTGGAATTTGTCTTTCCATCCACTGATACATTTGTAGGAATGTTATGCTCAGATGCACACTAGGTCCTGGTGAGACGACTCCCTCATATGCATTCCATCATTTGCAGTTATGTAATGGAACAGGATGGAAGAGGCACAGTGATGCACAGTATACCATGCTTGTGGATAAAGGCACCATACTTTATATAAAGGAGGTAATTAACTGAAACAAAGTCAGGAGCAAAATTTTAATGGAAGAGTTCCTTAAGGAAGTCTTAGGCTTTCTTTCCTTCCCTTCTGCAGCTCTTTGCCTCTTGGGCATTGTCCTTTTCTTTAACACACATACATTCAATATTGCTCATTACATAGACTCTCAGAAAATGCTTTGAGCTGCCCGTGCAACACAAGGTTGCAAAATTGGTAAAATTTCATCTGTGACTTCTGCAAGAAGCAGTTGAATTTTCATACAGAACAAAGCATTTAACTAAAGAGGTAGAATGTAAAAGTCTATTGCTAGAATTCAAAATATATAGATGGGTAAATCAAAACCATTTTGGCACGATGACAATTCCTTTGACCTGAAATCATTGAAGTTAGAAATCAGCTACTGAGAATATGACCTTCCAATTCACTCTCCCCAGTCCCCAATACTTTTAAGAAGTATTGAATATTGTGCTCCTATATTTATTATGAATCTTATTCAATTGTACTTGGCAGGATCCCTTTCTTCACATATATATGAAAAGCCAATTCCTGCAAAACCCTAAAGGGGAACCAGCATGTTTCTGCAAATTTCACCCTGGCCCTTTAAGGATCTACTAGGAAAAGGGAATGAAGGAAATTCAAAGTGCTCTGTAATGTACTCAGCATCCTTATCTCTTTTAAGTAAACCCATTTGTTCTAAGCAGACAGTCCAATAACTCATGAAGAGTTAAAGGCACTAAACCTTCCAGATGGTTACAATTTTAAAGCTCACTGGGAACAAAGAATTCATTTTTAACAACGGATTTTTCAGAAATGAATAAGAAATTGGGGTCAGTATCTACAGGAGTCAAAAGGGCTATTAAAATTTAATCTGTTCCCTGAATCCAGAGAAATAATTTAAAATCAATATATAGGAATTCTTTTTCATTCTAAATCAAAAATTGCCTTCACTCTACAAAATGCGACAGATTATATACATGTTGGTTAATGTTACTAACAGTAATTAAAACATATCTGTAACTTTGCATCATGTGGTACTTTCTCCACCTTTAATATTCTCCATATCTCTTCTCAGCCTTTTTAAGAGCTCTCTGTTCAGATACTTCTTGCATAAAACATTCCTAGATCATATGGATTGAGCTCTCGCACCAGAATAGTCTTATTTCTTAATTTACCTCTTTTTATTGTTGTTCAGTCACTAAGTCAAGTCTGACTCTCTGTGACCCCATGGACTGCAGCAGGCCAGGCTCCTCTGTCCTCCACTGTCTCCTGGAGTTTGCTCAAATTCATGTCTATTGAGTTCAGTGGTGTTATCTAACCACCTCATCCTCTGTCACCCCCTTCTCCTTTTACCTTCAATATTTTTCAGCATCAGGGTCTTTTCTAATGACCTGTTTTTATCCTGAGATATTTCTATTAAAATCTAATTATTTTAAGTTACCCAGGAATGATGAGTGTACTAAATAGCTCCACTGCCTTCTGAAAAATTGTTTTGAATATCACAGATTCTCAATACCTATTTATCCATTTAAAGACTCTTTTGTATTTTTGATTCCTATATATATAAGGTTTTAGTGCACATATACAATACCTCACACCAAGATTTTATTTATTATACAGAAACACTTATCATACAGATTTCTATTCACATAGTGCCTAACACAGTAATGCATGTATGAATATAATAAACCTCTAGTGAGATAATAAAGATTAGATTATTTCTAAGCAAAGAGTATCCATAATTAAATTTAGTTTAATGGAACATAGACCACAAACTACTTACCCACCAAAACTCTGTGAAACTGACCCACTCAGTACCATGTAACTTTGAATTTGTAACTTATGACCCTATTTATTCATGGATCCTGTGTTATTAAATCAGTAAGTGGGGCTATACAAGATTAAGATAAGTTAGTAATATTCTGCCCATCAATTTCCTGCTTGTAAATTGTTTGTAATGTCATTGATCAGATGCACAGAATTTCTTAGTATGAATATCCAGAAATCTACAATCCTTTGGCCTGAAGACATCTTCTGATTGACGAGAGGTCCATTTATATTAGGAGTGCTCTTTGAACTCTGGTATGAACCGATTAATGATTTTTAGGACCTAAAATTTTCCACAGATACCATAGGGACTTTAGAGTTCACCAGCCCATATTTATGGTCCCTATAATCACATAATAGATTTTATTCTATACAGTTGGTTTAAATGCATCTGCCGGTTAATCAACAAGTGGTTCTTCAGCATCTGGAGTATGAGCTGTGCCTCGGGGGCTGTTCTAGGTGTTGGAGATACGGCTGAGAGCAAAAAAAGAAAAAAAACACACAAACAAACAAGATCTGTCTTATGAGGCACTCATATAGGAGAAAATAAGCACGTATCAAATATTATGGTAGGTTGTCAGGTAATGATAAAAAAAAATAAAATAAAGACACAAAAACTGGGGATGGGTCTGAGAAGGCGACATTTAAGCAGGAAGACATTTAAGCAGAGTGACTTAAGTGGAATCCAAAAGAACTTTCCAGCACAGGAAATAGGTCTAGTTAGGTTCTTATTTGGAATATTGGTTAAACAATAGGAGGGTCAGTGTAGTTATGGTTGGAGTAAGGTAATCAAGGGAAAGCATTACAGAGGGCATATACATCATACGGGGGGTGTTTGAATCTCACTCTGAGTATTACTGCGAAACAGTGAATTGAGTAATCAAGGGTGAATTCTAAGCATTTTGACCTAGTAATTGGGTCAACTGAAGTGATATTATTGATACTTATTGAAATAAGGAACACTAAGGGAAGAGCAGGTTTTGGATGGGGAAATCAGGAGTTTGGTTTTGGACATGATACATTTGAGATGTCCTTTGTAATTCCAAAAGTCAGGTAGAAATATTACAATGCCCAAATCATAGTAAGGTGAATGAGGCATTCGCCTAAGATGCAAAAACCCAATGGGGCACCAAAACACTCAGTAGTCAGGATAAATATTTTAATGTGAAATTTTTAAAAGTCAAAATTAAAGCAGACAATCCACAATGAATAAAATGGCAAAATTTTAAAAGAAAAGCAGTTCAGTAGACAGGATTTTGCTCCCCATGATGTTTGTCCCCTAATGAATATATTATCTTATATATTTTATGGGATTTCACAGATTGTATGGGCTTCTAAGGTGGCTCAGTGATAAAGAATTCACCTGCCAATGCAGGAGACACATGCTTGACCTCTGGGTCAGGAAGATGCTCTGGAGTAGGAAATGGCTACCCACTCTAGTATTCTTGCCTGGGAAATCCCATGGATGGAAGAGCCTGGCAGGCTACAGTCCATAAGATCACAAAGAGTCAGATACAAATGCGTGAGCAAGCACAGATTGGGCAAAGGTTTCTCACCAAATACGCCCACTGTAATCCCATGTGTACCTAACAGCAGAAAAGAAAGACAAAAGAGTCAGATTTTGGGGGAGGAAGATGAGGCAGGAGAGGCTAAAAGCAAGGTAATGATATAGTCACCACTATTGTTGATAACTCATGATGAGTCGAGTCAGTGGAGCTCAGAATGACCCCTGGGCAACAAGAAGCAAGGAAACAGGGATTTCAGTTCCATCACTTCAAAGAACTGAAGTCTGTCAACACCTGAGTGAGTCCGGAAACTGCTTCCACTAGAAACCTCCAGAAAGGAACCCAGTCCAGCTACCCCCTTGATATCAGCTTTGTGAAACCTCAAGCAGAGAAGCCAGATGAATCTACGGGACTTATGACCTTCAGAATTGTGAAATACCTAATTTGTTGGATTTGGGTTTTCTGCTTTTAAAACTCTAAGTATGTGTTAATTTGTTAGAGCAGCAATAGAAACCCAAAGGCAGTGTTTATTTAGTTGATCTGCATAATGGAAGTATTTTTATGTGATGAAATACTGGAGATGCTTCTTTCATAAAAAATTTTCCCAGGAAAAGTCCTGTAAGTTAACCACTGATAATGCTGGTGAGATTGGCCTTTAGTCCTGCCCACCAAAGGTTCATTTGAAGACGTACATCTTCGTAAGGAAACTTCCTTCTCCTCAAGATGATGGTTTGTTACACTGTCTAGGTATTATTCTTTTATTTTTTTAGTATTTTATTTATATTTATTTTTATTTGACTGTGCTGAGTCTTAGTTGCATCATGTGGCATCTAGTTCCCCGATCAGGGATCAAACCCAGGTCCCCTGCATTTGGAGCACAGAGGCTTAACCACTGGACTACTAGGGAAGTCCCTACATTAAGTTTTGTTCTTGCAGACCTGTGAATCAGTTTACTGCTACCTAGACAAAACTAGATATATTCTCAGACAGATGCGTTAAGATGGGGAGAGTAAATTTAAGTTATTCAAAATAGACAACTCTCTAAGGAAACATTAGAGTTAATTTAATAAAAGAATAAAATTCAAGTGCCAGTCAATATTGCATGATAATGCTATTTCTGACAGTGGATATTGACTTACTGACATTAATCCCAGGACTGTGTGTTCTTATTTTTAATATAAGATTCTGTACTTCATAAACAATCATATATTAACCAACTTTCTTCATATCTTTCATCTTTGGGACATTTCTGTGATCCTGCAAATGTCATTCTTCCTCCTGATTTAAGCCTTGATTATTGAGATTTTATCAATACCCTAAAAATGGGATTGGGAAATACTTCAGCCAGTCAAATGTGACAAGTTAATTTGGTTTCCACATTTATAGCTATATCATCAGAAAACCTGCTTTAAACTGTGAGGAAAATGGCAGTTTACAATTGCATTAAAAATACCAAAATGAATGAATCCATTATTCAGACACAGCCATGACAGGTCTGTAGTTGTTATTTATCCCAAGCGCCTGCCAATATTATCTATTCTGGACTTGGAGTCTACCGTTGCCTGGCTGAATTAACTCCTTCGATTCCAGCTCTGTTCAAAATACCATTTCAAATTTCAATGTGCTCAAATGATAACTTCCTCGTTTTTGAAATATAGTTGAAGGGGGCTGGTTATTCTTTAAGGAGAGAATTTCCCTGATTCTGTTTTTCACCTTCACATTTATATATTCTGAAGTTCCTCAAGTCTAGGTGGCTCAGTGGTGAAGAATATGCCTGCCAATGCAGGAGACACAGAGATGCAGGTTCAGTCGGGAAGATCTCCTGGAGAAGGAAATGGCAACCCACTCCAGTGTTCTTGCCTGGGAAATCACATGGACAGTGGAGCCTGGTGGGCTACAGTCTATGGGGTCACAAAGAGTCAGTCACAACTGAGCAACTGAGCACACACAGGAGAGAAGCTAATAAATGATCTGACAAAACAACGTTTGAATTCTGTATTTTGGATTGCATAATGGATATCTGGAAGATCCATGAAGATGTGCCCTTTAAATGAATCTTTTGTTATTTCTTCCATATATAAATAGGTTTATTTATGCATCTTTTTTAAAGAATTTATCCTGGAGTTTAGTCATCTCATGTTGAATCCTAGCCCAGTACTTTTTAGTTGTGATTACTGGCAACTGATTTAATACACAGCGGCTCATAATCATAATCTATAATTAGTAGTTATAGCATAGGGTTTTATTACAAATAGAAATTAATATACATAGGATAAACATATTCTAAGCCTCAATCTTTTTTTTTTTTTTACTTTTAATGGTGCATCCTACTATAGAGTTTACCAGCCACGATGGATATATCAAAATATATCCAAAGCTGGCCACCTCGTTTGACCTCTACTGCTAACATCCTATTCCAGACCACATCATCTCTTGCCTAGACTGAATTACAGCTTCCAAATTATAGTTCTCTTTACAGCTTTGTGCTCCGCTTCCAAATTATAGTTCTCTTTACAGCTTTGTGCTCCTGCAGTCTGTTCTACCTAAAGTCGCCACAGTGGTTATTTTTAAAACAAGTGAAATCATATTCACCTGCTCAAAGCTACCCAGTGGCTCCCCATCTCACCCAGAGGAAAGACCAAAGTCCTCAAAATGAGCAGGCACCCACTCCCTTCCTTTCCTGACTTCGTCCACTGCCATTTCCCCCTTCTCATTCAACTCCAGGTTCTCTGGCCTCAGCACGCTTCAAAAACACCGAGTACAATTAGAAGCAGCTGATGAAACTAAATGAGCAAATGGTGCTGAGTACTTTTTTTAAGCCACAGTTTCATTGTCTTAGTTAAGACAGGATTATTAGGTGGTGATTTAATTGTTTTCTGTTAGAAACTTCAAGTATAACTGGAGTAAGTGTATTGTCTATTAATAAAAATGAGTTTTGACCAAAAAAATTAAAAAATCAAGTATACTCCTGCCTCAGACCTTTTGGACTCGGCGTTCCCTCTGCCTTTAATGTTTTTCTCAGCTGTGGAGATAGCTCACGCCTCACACACTTCAGTCCCATTCAGATGTTACTTGATCAAGGCTTCCCTTGATCGTATGTACACTGGTATACTGTTTCCCCTCCTGTTCGGTTTGCCCATAACGCGTATCATGATCTGACTCTACTGCTTGTTTGTTCATATCTGTTTTCCTATACTGGAATATAAGCTCTGAGAGGGCAAAGTATTTTGTTTTTGTTGAATCCTGCATTTGTAGAACAGTGTCTGCTTCATATTAAGCACTCAGGACGTATCGAGTAGTCAACGTATAACTAATAGATAACTTTGATTTTTGAAAGAAGAAATAGCTTTAATGATTAGATATTTATGGGTTTTGTAGTTCTGTTTCATGTGACATTCAGTTTATTATACCAGGATCATGTACATTCAGATGGATGATTAATAATTACTTTGCTTTCAAAACTATTTGAAATAGTTTTGAAAGCAATGCAGGAAATCCTGGTTGCATTCCTGGGTCAGGAAGATCCCCTGGAGAAGGAGATGGCAACCCACTCCAGTATTCTTGCCTGAAGAATCCCAGGAGTCTGGTGGGCTACAGTCCATGGGGTCACAAAGAGTCAGACATAACTGAGCAACTAAGCACACAGCACACCAGCACAGCACAGAGACAAACCCTAATAATCCATTCCAAAATCTAATATTGGTAGAGCTTTTATGGTTTACACAGTTTCATATAATTCACAGTCTTCTTAATGTCATGATCAGGACCACTCTGGGGGATAGATATTATTTTAATCCTATATCACAGAAGAGAAATCTGAATGAGGGATGCTCTTCAAAGTATATAAGTATATATGTATGTATATATATACATAAAACACCTTGCCCCATTTGCCTCTAGTTGTCCACAACAGGACTGTTCATTATAAGAAAATGCAATGAGTAGCATTGACTAAGTTAGATATCATCATGTATAATCCTTTCCTCTTTGCAGCCACTCAGTAAAATTATTTATACCTTCATACAGATGAGGAACCTTAGGATTTATAGAGAATAATGGACATATCCCGTAAGTAACTGAACTACTAATACAGTAAAAGCTCAAATATCTTGATTTCAGTGCTGTGGTCTTTACCTTCATCCTCTATTGCTCCTGAATGCTTGCTAGTAAAGAAGATGAAAAATTCATGCAAAACCACTTTAGTGGTTCTGTTGCTATGACAGCTTATTAAGTATGTAGCTTATTATGCCTTGGAATAATAAGCATAATGCTTTGTAACTAAATACATTTATCATATATAGATGAATAATTTTCAATTATTTAGAGCTATATTTCCTGCGATTCTGATATTAATTTTGGGAGTTAGGACCTACAACCCTTTCTAATGTTTTCCCTCAAAAATGTAGATATCAGCTACTATCTAATATAAGCATGAACATGGACAGAGGAGCCTGGCAGGCTGCATACAGTTCATAGGGACACAGAGTCAGACACCACTTAGTGACTAAACAATTACAAAAATGCCATCAACTGAGTATATATGCATAACTGTATGCTGTTCACCGCATTATAATTTACCTGCAATGTTTTTTGGGGAATTCTGTAATTCTCTACAGTTGTATTTCTATTTCTACATATATGTAGGCAATAATTTATAGAGGAATTAAGTATTAACACAGCATATATTATTTTCAAGAATGCATTTTAAAGTACTTTCACATATGAACACTCAGATGCTAAATAATCTGCCTGCAATATGGGAGACCCAGGTTTGACCACTAGGTCAGGAAGATCCCCTGGAGAAGAGAATGGTTACTCACCCCATTATTCTTGTTTGAACAATTCCATGGATAGAGGAGCCTGGCAGGCTACAGTCCATGGGATCACAAAGAGTTGGACACAACTGAGCAACTAACACTACTTTCAAACCTTTTCAAATTTTGAAACAAAATAGTTGTAAAGAATTCTTTTGAAGAAAGAAAGAAACTGATGCTTTAAATAGGTAACAAATATACTGAAAATTTTAATTTTCAATATCAAATCAAATACTGATCAATATCAATATCAGTATCAAATACTGATCAAGAGAGGTTCACAGCACTTTTAGTTTTAAATAGACCTATATTTCCAATGTGTGTTGTTTATCAAAGCAACCTCAAGAAGGCAAGGAACTCCAAGACTGAAAATGAAATCTTTTTAACCCGACATAATTTAAATACATTAAAATCAGTGGTGTGTGAGAGAACATTTTTGCCAATCTTTTTAGTAACAGAGATGTCTCAGTTTTCCATTTAGTCAAATGATTAGTTTGCCATGAATACTCGTGTAACTATAATACCTTATTGACTGGGCTAACATTTTTAGACTTATAAAGACAAAGGAAAGATCCAATTATGGTTACAGAATAAAATGCAAATGTTACAAATACTGACATTTAAAGATCTTAAAATTGCCAACATTTTAGAACAGAAGATGTTAGAAATAGAGAATAATTTTCTTACCTTTTGAATTGGAAGTTAAAAGTACAATATCTAAAGTTGGTGACTCAGAAAATATATTTAAAAATCATAAAGTATACCAATGGAATAAAATGATTTAAATTAAAAAATGAAGAGGATTGAGCTGAAGATAAAATTGCATTTAATTTCTATTCTTTAAAGATGGAGTCAACCAAATTCAATATAAATGGATAAATTAAGCAATTGACTGACACATAAATTGTTTAAATTTATTACAATAGCTACTAGAACAACTGAATACTAAACAACTATTAAAAATGGTTGCTTTTGATGAAGCAGACTGGAGGAGAGGGCAAAAGGCAGAGACTATACAATTTTGTCGGTTCTGCAGAAATTTCTGTTTTGCTCTTGTTTTTGTTTTAGATCATGGCAGGTAACTTTTAAATTAATAATAGCAGTTTCTCCTTCCAAATGACTTTCTCCACATGAGTTAAACCACATTAAAAAGATTACTTTTCAAAAATTCTCCAATTATTCCTCTTATTTGGCTCTAAATATTGGTTTGAAATAGCTCACTTGTAAAGATCAGAATTCTAAAAAGACATATGAATTGAGAGAAAACACTGTGCTATTATGCTTCAATTGTCACAACAATTAAAACATACATGGTAAACATACATTAATTTGCAGTTATCTGTTAAAGATAATTTGAACCCCTTGTGGGCTACTTAAGAAGCATGCTGACTAGCTTACCCAAGAAAACTGCTTAACAATAGTTTTTTGTTTAATTGAAGTCAAATTCATGCAACATAAAATTAACAATTTTACAGCACACCATTACATGGTATTTCAGATGCTTGCAATGTAGTTCAACCACAACCTCTATCTAGTTCCAAAACTTTTATTCTCCTCCCCACCCCCAAAATTCCCATACCCACTAAGCAGTAATTTCTTATTCATCCCTCCTCCCAGCATTAGGCAATAATCAATCTGCTTTTTATGTCTATGAATTTACCTATTCTGGATATTTCCTATAAATGGTTTCATGCAATATGTGATGTTTTATATGTGGCTTATTTCACTTCATTTTGAGGTTTATTGATGTTTTAACATATATATAGCAGTACTTGATTTCTTTTTAGGGCTGAATTATATTCCAAGGTTATGATATGCTTTGTTTATCCATTCGTTCATTGATGAATATTTGGGTTATTTCTAACTTTTAGATATTGTCAATAATGCTGCAATGACTATTTTTGTATAAATATGTGTTTGAGTATCTGTTATCATTTGTTTGGGGTATATAGCCAGAAGTAGAGTAGCTGGGTCAAATTTGGGATATTTTGATCCATTATTTATTTAAATATTCTTTCTACCTTTTACTCTCTTCTCTTTGGGGACTCACATAATGCAGGCGTTGGTATATTTTTTTGTTCTCCATAGGTTAGGTCACTTTTCTTTCTTTTTCTTTTTGTCCTCACATTGGAAAATTTTAATGGTCTAATCACTAAGTTCATTGATACTTTCTGATACCTGCTCAAACATGATGTTGAACACACCTAGTGAAAGATTTATTTCAATGGCTGCACTGTTAAGTTCCAGAGTTGATATTAGGTTCATTTTACCTCTTTATTGATGTTCTGTGTTGGTCCATAGATAGTTCTCCCAGCTTCCTTTAGTTATTTCTTCAAAAGTTCCTTTTGATCTTCAAGTACATACAAGACGGTTGATTTAAAGTTTTCGTCTAGTGCATTCAATGCCTAGGCTTCCACAGAGAGGTTTTCTGTTAATTAATTTTTTCCAGTGAATGGGCCATACTTCCCTGTTTCTTTTTATGCCTTATTTTGTTTTGTCTTGTCTTGTTTTTCCTGAAAACTAGGCATTTTGAATATCTGAATGCAGTGACTCTGGAAATGCAGTTTCTCCCCTCCCCTAAATACTTTTTGTTGATTTGCAGGTTTGCAGTCTTTTTCTTTTTAATGACTTTTCCACACCATTTGCTACAGAGACTGTATTCATTTTCCTGTGTGGTCACTGAGTCTCTGCTGCATTCTCTTTGCAGTTACTCAGTCCCTTGACACGGATGCTGTCAAATAGCAAAATTTAGCAGTCCTTTTCTTCATTTAGCATTCCCCTGATGTTTTCAATTCCTGATTAAGTTTATTCATTCAGGTTTTTTGGTTTGCTTTGAGGTTTCTGTTTTGCTGATTTATCAATTTAATAGTTATTTCATTGGAGATTCTTTTCTTTGAGCATCCTCTTCTACCATTTCCATGATACCACTCTCCACACAACAGTTTGGGAAAGAATATGCTTGTGGTGATGGGCTTGGTGATGAGAAAACTTAACAATTCTATTTATTTCCTCCTTGCTCTCTTTGTAACAAACTCTTAGGCTTCTTAGCTTAATTATTCAAGGGAGTAAATACATAGAGCAGTATAACATAGTTTTGTAATCAAATGAAAATATTTGATAAATAACACAATGGAAAGGTCTTGGATATTTTTCTCAAAAATTATGCAATTGTCCCCCAAATATTTAGCCAGCAACTGTTATGTACAAGGAAACGTCTAGGGTACAGTAATAGAAAAAATTTTCCTTCATTTTATTTATACTCTAGCAGTGAAAGACAAATCATAATCAAATGTAAAAGGAAAATGTTGTTGTTGAGTCTCTCCATCATGTGCAACTCTTTTTGACCCCATGAACTGCAGCCTGCCAGGCTTCCCTGTCCTGCACCATTTCCAGGAGCTTGCTCAAACTCATGTCCATCGGGTCAGTGATGCCAACCAACAATCTCATCCTCTGACATTCCCTTCTCCTCCTGCCTTCTATCATTCCCAGCACCAGAGTCTTTTCTAAAGAGTAGGCTCTTCACATCAGGGGGCCAAAGTATTGGAGCTTCAGCTTTAGCATCAGTCCTTCCAATGAATATACAGGACTGATTACCCTTAAGATTGACTGGTTTGATCTCTTTGCAGCCCAAGAAACTCTCAGGAGTCTTCTCCAACACCACAGTTCTAAAGCATCAATTCTTTGGTGCTCAGTCTTCTCTATGGTCCAACTCTCACATCCATACATGATTACTGGGAAAAAAACATAGTTTTGACTACACAGATCTTTGTTAGCAAAGTAATCTCTTTGCTTTTTAATATGCTGTCTAGGTTGGTCATAGCTTTTCTTCCAATGAGCAAGCATCTTTTAATTTCATGGCTGCAGTCACCATCTGCAGTGATTTTGGAGCCCAAGGAAATAAAATCTGTCACTGCTTCCATTGTTTCCCCACCTATTTGCCATAAATTGATGGGACCAGATGCCATGATCTTAGTACTCTAAATGCTGAGTTTTAAGCCAACTTTTTCACTCTCCTCTCTCACTTTCATCAAGAGGCTCTTTAGTTCCTCTTCACTTTTTGCATTAAAATGATGTTATCTGCATATCTGAGGTTATTGAGATTTTTCCTGGCAATCAATTCCAGTTTGTGCTTCATCCAGCCTGGGATTTCCAATGATATACTCTGCGTGTAAGTTAAATAAGCAGGGTGACAATATATAGCTTTGACGTATTCCTTTCTCAATTTTGAACCAGTCCATTGTTTCATGTCTGGTTCTACCTGTTGCTTCTTGACCTGCATACAGGTTTCTCAGGAGGCAGGTAAGGTGCTCTGGCTATCTCTTTGAGAAATTTTCAGTTTGTTGTGATCCACACAGTCAAAGGCTTTAGTGTAAACAATGAAGCAGAAGTAAATTTATCCAACTCTTTGCAACCCCACCAGGGGTAGCCCACTCTGGCTCCTCTGTCCATGGGAATTAGCCAGGCAAGAGTACTGAAGTGGGTTGCCATGCCCTTCACCAGGGGATCTTCCTGACCCAGGGATCAAACCTTGGTCTCTCGCACTGCAGGTAGATTCTTTACTGTCTGAGCTATAAGGGAAGCTAGGACACAGCCAAAATGTAGACTATATAAAATTATTTTAAGTGCAAGTGAAAAATAAACTGATGAAGGAAGGTAGAAAGTATAAGGATAGAGAAATGCAACTTTAAATCCCTAATAAGGTGATTTTCAACAGAAACCTAAATAAGATAGCTGATGGGCTAAGTTGTATATGTGCCTGCATGCTAAGTCACTTCGTATAGTGTCCGACTCTTTGCTACCCTATGGACCACAGCCTAAAATGGCATTTCATGGAAATCACAGTGCAAAGAGCCTGAGGCAGGAACTTTCCTGGATAGAGTGGAGCAGCACAAGGGAGGTGAGTGCCTGGCTGTTGAGTAAAATGGGCCTGCAGCTTAGTTTTAAGACACAAAGTTAGATGGAGAGGGGTTAGATTGTATAGCAACATGGAAACCTTTAAGATGTTGCGAGCAATTTGGTTTTAATAGAGGTGAGATGAGACTCCACTGGAGAGCCAAAACCCTTTTATGATCAGACTTTCAGTTAAAAAAAAATCACTCTAAATGAACGAGTTGAGTATAGGGTTCAGAAACAAAAGTAGAAATAGAGAATATATTTTAGAAACCATTACAAAAATCCTGGGGAAAGCTGATAGTTCTGTGTTTTGAGGGTAGTAGCATTGGGGATGAAAAGAAGCGATCAGAATCTAGATGCATTTTTGAGAGCAGAAGTACAATTTATCCTGGCACAGTAATCACATTTAAGGAATCTACAGTCATACCTTTTTCTATTGTATTTATGTCATCAGTATTCACAGATAATGCATTTTTTATGTTACAAGCTGAAGATGTGTAGCAACCCTGTGATTGGTACATTGGTACCATTTTTCCAATATCCTTTGCTCCCTTCATATCTCTGTGTCATGTTTTGGTAATTCTCAGGAAATTTTTAACTTTTTCTCTATTATTCTGTTTGTTATGATGATCGGTGACTGTGATCAGTGACCTTTGATGTGACTACTGTAATTGTATTGGGGCACCATGAACTGTGCCTATATAAGATTATAAACTCAGTTTAGCAATGTTTTTGCGTTTTGACTTTTCCACCAACCAGCCATGCCCCCATCTCTCTCCCTTTCCTTGGGCCCCTCCATTTCCTGAGACACATAACATTGAAATAAATCCAAGTAATAATCCTACAATGGCCTCTAAGTTTTCGAGTGAAACGACCAGTCAGTCAGTGTGGAAGACCTCAATGCTGTCTTAGTTTAATGTTGTCATTGTTGTCTTAGTTGAAGAGATGGCCACAGCCACCCCAGCCATTAGTAACCACCTGAGCAGTCAGCAGCCATCAACACTGAGGCAAGATCCTCCACCAGCAAGAAGACTATGACTCATTAGTGGCTCAAGTGACGGTTAGCATTTTTTAGCAATAAAGTATTTTTTTTAGCTAAACATTGGTTTTTTTTTACCCATAGTGCTATTTCACACTGATTCACTTCAGTTCAGTTCAGTCGCTCAGTCGTGTCCAACTCTTTACAACCCCCTGAACTGCAGCACGCCAGGCCTCCCTGTCCATCACCAACTCCAGGTGTCCACCCAAACCCATGTCCATCGAGTCAGTGATGCCATTCAGCCATCTCATCCTCTGTCGTCCCCTTCTCTTCCTGCCCCCAATCCTTCCTAGAAGTCAACTCTTCGCATGAGGTGGCCAAAGTATTGGAGTTTCAGCTTCAACATCAATCCTTCCAATGAACACCCAGGACTGATCTCCTTTAGGATGGACTGCTTGGATCTCCTTGCAGTCCAAGGGGCTCTCGAGAGTCTTCTCCAACACCACAGTTCAAAAGCATCAATTCTTCAGCGCTCAGCTTTCTTAATAGTCCAACTCTCACATCCATACATGACTACTGGAAAAACCATAGCCTTTTCTAGACGGATCTTTGTTGGCAAAGTAATGTCTCTGCTTTTCAATATGCTGCCTAGGTTGGTCCTAACTTTCCTTCCAGGGAGTAAGCGTCTTTTGATTTCATGGCTACAGTCACCATCTACAGTGATTTTGGAGCCCCCCAAAATAAAGTCTGACACTGTTTCTACTGTTTCCCCTTCTATTTCCCATGAAGTGATTAGACTACAGTGTAGTGCAAAACTAAGTTTTATATGCATTGGGAAGCCAGTAAATTAATGTGACTTGCTTTACTGCAGTGACTGGAAGGTAACCTACCATATCTCTTGAGATATCCTAGCCTTAGCATATCTCACTACAATCTGATATCATCAAGTATTTTATCTGTAAGTTTTTTTCATGATATTTATTGACTCATTACTTTCATTAGTACAAATGGTAACAACTTAAATAAACAATGTGCATTCATCACATATTAGACATTTCTACCCAATAACTAAATAACTTCTCACCTATGGATTATCATGATCTGTTGTCCTCTTACTGTTAGATTTATAATGACTTTTACTAAAAGAAAAATCTTCCCATGGATCCTCTGTATAAAAATATCCATTCCAGTACTAAACTTTCTGCCTTATGGCAGAAAAAGAAGAACTAAAGAGCCGCTTGATGAAAGTGAAAGAAGAGAGTGAAAAAGTTGGCTTAAAACTCAACATTCAGAAAACTAAGATCATGGCATCCAGTCCCAACCCTTCACAGCAAATAGATGGGGAAACAACAGAAATAGTAGCAGACTTTATTTTCTTGGGCTCCAAAATCACTTCAGCCATGAAATTAAAACATGCTTGCTCCTTGGAAGAAAAGTTATGGCCAACCTAGACAGTCTATTAAAAAGCAGAGACATTAGTTTGCCAACAAAGGTCCATCTAGTTAAAGCTCTGGTTTTTCCAATAGTCATATATGGTTGTGAGAGTTGGACACTAAAGAAAGCTGAGCACCAAAGAATTGATGCTTTTGAACTGTGGTGTTGGAGAAGACTCTTGACCACACCTTGGACTGCAAGAAGATCCAACTGGTCCATCCTAAAGGAAGTCAGTCCTGAATATTCATTGGAAGGACTGATTTTGAAGGTGAAGTTCCAATACTTTGGCCACCTGATGCGAAAAACTGACTCATTTGGAAATACCCTGATGCTGGGAAAAATTGAATACAGGAGGAGAAGGGGACAACAGAGAATGAGATGGTTGGATGGCATCGCTGACTCAATGGACATGAGTTTGAGTCAACTCTGGGAGTTGGTAATGGACAGGCAAGCCTGGTGTGCTGCAGTCCATGGGGCTGCAAAATGTCGTACACTCCTGAGTGAGTGAACTGAACTGAACTGTACTATACTGTCTTAATATAAACTCAGTCTATCCACTTCAATACAAATGGTCAAAAAGAACATGAGCATTGAAAACAAAATGTTGTTATTCCCATTCATTATTCTTTATGTGTAAATTTGAGGGGAAAAAAACTGCTAAAAATCAACATTTTTGGAGTTTCCCAGTGGGATGCTGGAACCAACTGGTATCTCCTCTAGAGGGCTGATTGCTAGATATCCAAGAATTCTGCAAGCCAGCTGGCAGCACATCAGTAGCTTGCAATCAGCCATGGTGGGAGTATTTACACCACGGAAACTGGTAGGCATGACAAACCAGCACCCACACAGAGCCAGTTTTTAAACATTTACCAACACACTCCTGAGTTTAGGCTCTTAATTCTAAATAGTAAAAAGATTGAGAAAATAGATTTAGCACAGAAGGAGCCTTGGATTAAAATACAGTTCAAAATAAATGCATTTTTAGACAGTTTATGTCTTAAAACAAGTTTATATTCTAAGAATGCACTAAAGATACATCATGTTTTTGAGAGATACCCATATATCAAACACAGGTTCCCCTTGTGGCTCAGTGGCATAGAATCAACCTGCCAGTGCAGGAACCATGGTTTCGATCCCTGGTTTGGGAAAATTCCCCAGAGAAGGCAATGGTAACACGCTCTGTTATTCTTGCCTGAGAAATCCCATGGACAGAGAAGCCTGGTAGGTTATAGTCCATGGCGTTGCAATGGGTCACACACAAGTTAGCAAACCAAATGACTACAACAAAAACCTCAAACACTTTTGAATATGTCTCCTAATGAAAACTGGAACTTGAGCAAAATCGAAATATTTAGTGACTTGAGAAATTAACCAACCAAACTTTAGAATTTGTAACACATTTTTTTTCTGTCAAAATATTTTACAAATCAGCATGCAATAATCAAGTATGTCAGAAATGTTCTTATTTATCTGGATACCTGTGTTGATCTTTTAAAGATCCACGTGACAAAACTGCTTACCAACAGGACTTGCAGCAACCAAGTCTGCAGACGCTGAAAGAGAGCAGATATGGCAATTCTTTAGAAAAATATCCATCACTGGAACCTGCTTGCTCTTGCTACAACTTTCCTTTTCAAATTTTTCTTTCAGCACATATATCTGGTGTCTCTCATTGGGTTGTAAATTGTCATTGTTCTATGAAATTTACGAGAGTCTCCCCGCATAAAATAGTCTCTGACAGAATCATTTTTGATCTGTCCACTAGGATTTGGCCAGATGGATCTGCTGTGATGGAGCCACCAGCCATGCTCAGCCTGGCAGTTAACTTCACCAGAGGGGTGTAAAAGAGCAAATCATCCTTGAGTTGTTTAGTGGAGAGGTTTAAAATATGAATCATGGCAGTCTAATTAACCTTCTAATAAACATGGAAAAAATCCATGTTTTGAGGGGCTTAGCCTTGCAAATAAGCAATTACCCATTATATTTAAACTATATGTCAAAATGCTTACCTATGGCTTGACAACTAAATTTATAAGTACCATCTCTGAGACAGACAGGGCTCTTACAAATTGCAGTCTGTATCCTTGGGGAATTGTATGCATATTTTCAGTATTCACATAGGGTCACTATCTAGTTCTTTCAAGGGATCATGTTTCCAGTGAACTTAGAAAGTGACCTGGCTTTGACCTGAGATTTTTTTCCTTATAGATTAGGGATGCTATAGTGTTGTGGTTAGGAACATGGATGGTAGAGGTGGACCAAACGTTCAAATATCAGCTTTAGCTGTTTGAACATCGTGAGTTGCACAGCTGTGTGCAACTTATAGGAAATCCAAATCAAATTGGAATGTACTGTGAAGGACTTTGTTGTTGCTAGATTATGTGTATGTATGTATGTATGTTTGTGTGTGTGTGTGTGTGCGCGTGCTCTCAGTCATGTTCAAATCTTTGCAACCCCATGGACTGTAGTCCACCAGGCTCCTCTGTCCATGGGATTTTCCAGGCACAGGTGCTGGAAACTGGAAGCTGGTTGTCATTTCCTACTCCAGGGGATCTTCCCACCCAGGGATTTAACTCAGTTTTGTGGGGATGGAAAGGATTAAAAGACATCACACATATAAACTAAATGTGCTATATGTGTTTGCTTCTATTTTGTTGTTACTAAAATATGTTATTAAAATATTGGTACTGAGAGAATTGCGCTAAGAGCATAACTGTTATTCAGTAACAGTGAATATTGATTTTTCCTCTATCTGAATTTGACATTATTGTCCTTTTCTTCCAAAGGTTATGCTCTTATCCTACCCACTTAATATTCACTTTCTTGAGGACATATATGATTTCTTACAATTCCCTTTTATGATATCACAGGAGATCTCAGAACTTTCCAGAGTGGTTGCTTGTCCACCATAAGAAATGCGACTGGAACTAGAATATGGATACCTGAAACCCAGAGCATCTTGTTTTCACCAAGTTCCTGAGGGAGTGTTGCAAGGAAAGTCACATGTTTACTAAAAGAACTTAGAACTTCAGTCTTGACATTTGTGTTCTTAGGTGATTTCCAGGAAATCTGCCTCATTTTGACCTGGGCTAATGGTTAAAATCAGATCTCTGTGTGCTCCATGTTAGACTTGAAACAAGACTTGAAACTTGTTTCAGAGTCTTGAAACAAGAGCCTGGGAATGTACATGTCATTCTAATACCCAAGGTTACTATTTCCTTTAATATTTGGAAATTTGTTTTCTTATCTCCTACCTTTTCAACCAGGCAACTGGGTCCCACTATTGGGTCCCAGGGAATCTTCTTGCTTTTTTTAGAAAAACAAAAACACTAAACACTTGGCTTTTCTTGCATTTCCTGAGCTTCATTCTTTTGAGTTTTCTATATAAGTAAGCTAGATTATTGTATTTATTGATTAGGTATGTCATAATGCTGAACAATAACAACACTTATACATAACAAACAGCCACAAAAACCTTAGTAGTATATAATAATACACATTTATGTAAGTCAAGAAATTGAAGTCAACTGAGGCTTGTCTGGTCTATGCTGGATTTGGCTGGGTAGTCTGGCTCCACTCCATGTTTCTCTCCTCTTTCTGACAAAAGTATGTTAGCACAAAGAAAATTATTCTCTTAGCAACAGCAGAGATGCCAGAAAACAATCCCCAAAGTGTAGACAAATTTCAAGCCTTTGCTGAGTCATGTCTGCTACTATTCCATTGGCCAAAGCAAGAGACATATCCACATTAGACATGAATAGAGCTAAAAAGTACGTTTCCATGGCAACAATGAGTGTGCATGGTTTTCCTGGAGAATAGTCTACTTGACCACATTGACCTAAGTCACTTTCCATTATTTTATTTTCCTACTTATTCTTTTGGCTTTCTAGTTTCTCTGAGGTAAGGAGAAATTAAGACAGTCTCCACAAATAAATCTCAAACTAAGACATCTTACCATCACTACTGCATTCAACATTCAAGAAAGAACAAGGAAGAAGCATAAAAATGCACTTCATGCTATCAAGTTCTAGAAAACCATTACTTTTATCCTGTTAGAATTCCTGCACCCTATGTAATAGTCCAAGACCTCTCTTCTTCTTGGTGACTAAGGCATAAGGACTTGAGATTATCTCAATGAGATGTGCTCAGTTACATCTCTCAGTTCTGCACTGTTCATATACTACTGTTATAGCATTTACTATAAGAAATGATTCAGGAAAATCGTCCTCAAAATTGCTAAAAATCCAACATCAACTTGAGCATTTGTAATGATCCCATTGAAACAGTACGTTAAGAAAGTAGTGAGCACTTTCTTTGTATATAAACATAAATATTTAATTTTTAAATATTCATATTGGATAGAAATTTTGTGTTCCTTATTCTAGTTGAACAGTCACTCAATATTTTAAAGCTAATCCTTTGACCTCTTTTGAGGACTAAAATATTATTTGGAATGTGACATAATAAGCTATTTATACTAGCTTATATTACATGTTTTGCATTTGGAGGGAACGTTATGGCTATGATTTCAATAATTCAATTCAATACAATAATTACAGCTTTCTCAGACACCTGCAGAGGCCTGGATAAATAAATGGTATTTTTTAAGCAGAGTCTTTTTTAATCTTCTGGGAACATATAAATGAATTTCAAATAAACTTATTCATTGTTATGTCCTCAAGACCTAATTCCTAGCTGAGGAAATGCTTCCTAAACATTTGTTGAATAACTATTTTCTTTAGTGCAATAAAAATTATATTAGTAGTATCAATTTGTCATACAGTCAGAAAGGAAAGAACTTTTGAAAATCTGAATTACATCTATTCAGATAACAGATAAATTAATTTTCTATAAGTGATTTACCCCTGAGAAGAATGTTAAGCTTCAAGAATAATTTTATGTTTCATTTTTAGGTTCCTTACAAAAATAATCAGAAAAATATAGTATATAGTCTTTTGTAAATTGAGGATCATCACCATTTGGTAATATAACAGCCTCTGTACCATTTCCTAAAATAAGTCAATGAACAAGCAATTTTCATGAAATTTCTGGGTTCTGTGAACCCATATCACCCATCCACATGTCATGGAAATCTAGTTTAAAAATTCTAGGTCATAGTATTACCAAGCAAAACTTCTAACGGTGTGGAAAACATCTCATAGTCACCTTTGTATTACTGGCACACTTTAGATTCCCATGGGAAGCAGAACAGTACAGTCTAACTTAAAACTTTGACTTTACAATGTTGCAGAAGCAACCACATTCAGTAGAAACCATATTGCAAATTTTGACTTCTTCCAAGGTGAGCAAGATGCAGTATGAGACATCCTCTCTCATGATGTTCTCAGGCAGTCTCAAGATCAAGAGCATAAACCAGTGAGACACTTACCACTATTCTGTACCCAGACAACCACACAGTTGTTTACCTTTAGTAGAGCATTGAATACATTATGTGAAACACTTAACACTTGATAATAAAATAGGCTTTGTGTTCAATGATTTTGGCCAACTGTAGACCAGTGTAAGTATTCTGAGCACTTGCTGAGCTAGGCTGTGAGGTGAGGTTGTTGTTTAGGTGCTAAGCTGTGTCCAGCTCTTTGTGATCCCCTGGACTTTAGCCCACCAGGATCCTCTGTCCATGGGATTTTTCTAGGCACAAATACTGGAGTGATTGCCATTTCCTTCTCCAGGGAATCATCCTGACCCAGGGATTGAACTCGAGTCTCCTGCATGGGCAGGTGGATTCTTTACCACTGAGCCACCGGGAAGCCCAATATGTGGTAGGTCAGGCATATTAACTTACAATGCATTCCAACTTACAATACTTTCAATGTCAGACAAGTTTATGGGACATAGTCCCCGTCATAAGGTGAGGAGGATCTATACTAGGCTTATGTGAAATCCTAGGCATCTTATCACACAAAGTTTAGACCAGGTGTGTTAGTCAGTGCTTTTCTCAGGTAGATGTAGTCTGTGTGGACATTAATTTATATCAGTTACTCTATTAGAGCCTTGTTTAGAAAGGGGTCAATGAGAAGACAAAGAACACCCAAAACAGGGAAATTACTGAGACCACAGAGAGCCCTGTCCCCTCAACAAGAAAAACTTGAGTGGCTGAGAATTGAACCATTTAGCTTTGACCTAGTTAAGAAACTATAAAAAGACACTACCTTGCACAAATGAGAAAAGCGTAGATGCTCTATAGACTGCAAATCCAATCAGATTTTGTAGTACCCGAAACTTCTGAAATGTCGTGGTCCTTTATTCTAGCTAGTGATTGAAACCCAGAGCAAATTGAAGCCTTCAGCAGATGTCCCTCTGTGACCCGTGACACACTTGCTTGCCCTCACTATCTCCTTGATCTTCCCTTTTCCAGAGGAAGAAATGTCCCTTTACCATTGAAAGCAAACTTTTTACATTTTTCTTCAAACTCTCCTTTTCCACTGATCCAGTTTCCTCACATCACCATCATTCATTTACCCTAACATCTTTCTTTATTTGTACAGAGAAATTCTGAAGAAAAGCAAAATGCATTTGTACATAAATACTGTAACCTTCTCCTATCCATTCCACTCACTCCTTAGTACACTGATCCAAGTGCTGCCTCTACCCTGAGCTCCTCGGCATGAGTGCCAATGGAGCCTGTCAATCCTCATTTTTCTGGAGCTCATATTTGTCTTAACCACATTAACTATCTCCTCTTGCTTGAAACATGCTCACCTCTCAATAAAGTGTGATGCTTTTCTCCCCCTTTTTTCCTACTCACTGTCTCCTTTGGATGATATACTCTCTCCCTAAGCATTGGTCTGCTTTTACTCCATTCTTCACCCTTTTCTGGTTCAAAACCTTCCAATTTTCTAATCTCTCCACTTTTTTTTCCTGATGTAACCTATCTGTTTAAGTGATTTAAAATACAATTATAGATTAATGTCCCTCAAACATCTCTCCACCTAGATCCCTCTTCTGGATTCAAGCCCATGCAGCCAACTCTTCACAGGATACCTACAGTTGGATGACACGCGGACACTACAAATTCAAATGTCCAAAGTAATAGCTTCTCCTTGTGTCAATACATGTTGCCAAGAGCCATGTAACTTTACTTTCAGTCATCATTCATTACAAAAAATAGGATAAGCAATTATGACATAATGTGAAAAGAATAATATATAAAATTCTGCAATTGTATAAAAACCCCAAAATTGGCTCTATCAAAAAATAGGAACCTTGAACAGAGCCAATGTTTAAGCCTTGAATTTAAAGGCTAAACAAGGCCATCCATTTATCCATTTTGCCAAGGGGGGCACACTTCACTCTTAGCCCCAGCCACACTGTTTCAAACGTACCCATCTCACTCCTGCTTCAGGCTCTTGACATTCACTGCTGTTTCAGTGTAACATATCTTCAGTTCACTCACTCAGTCTTGTCCGACTCTTTGCAACCCCATGGACTGCAGCACGCCAGGCCTCCCTGTCCATCACCAACTCCTGGAGTTTACTCAGACTCATGTCCATTGAGTTGGTGATGCCATCCAAGCGTCTCATCCTCTATTGTCCCCTTCTCCCTCCAATTTTTCCCAGCATCAGGGTCTTTCCCAATGAGTCAGCTCTTCACACCAGGTGGCCAAAGTATTAGAGTTTCAGCTTCAGCACCAGTCCCTCCAATGAATATTCAGGACTGATCTCCTTTAGGATGGACTGATTGGATCTCCTTACAGTCCAAGGGACTCTCAGGAGTCTTCTCCAACACCACTGCTCACCTCTATTACCCTCCAAACAACACCTCACATGGTACTTTCTAAGGGATTCTCTCCTCCATCCCCATAGGGTACCCTTCCCTTTATAAGCCCTTCCCAACTCATTTTTCTTCTTTATCACAAATAATAATTGTTATTAAAATTCTATTTGATTATATTTCCCTGATAACCTCATATTTTTAATGACTGAAATGTCTTCTCTCGGGGAATTCCTGGTATCTATTTCTGTGCCTAGCATAGAGCATGGGAGTTATCAGATGGATAAGGGAGTGGATGAGTTCTACCATTTCATACTTTATTTCTGTGCAAAGTTAATGAGCAAACATCCCATTCAAACTTGCAAGTCACTGATTGAAATGCTAAATGATATTTTGTGACCTCAAAACATTCTGCTTACTGGATGGATGTTCACTTAGTAATAACCATTCATCTTAGTCTGTTCTCAACTATGTTGAAAAAATATAAAAGCAGATATGTAAACTCCATTTTATATCACTTACTCCCTTTCCCTGTGCATTTGTATTCTGTTATATACACTATTGGCCTGATATAGTTTCCTTCAAAGCATGTTCTTTTCAAGTTTTTGGCAAATAAAATGATGGCCTGTTGTTTTATTAGAGAATCTCATGAAATTTAACATTAGTGTCATCAGCATATAATTTCCAAACTCATTTTAAAGCCATTTTGAGATATATTATACACACATACAGACACATATATGTTTTATCTGTAACTTTCAGATCATTTTTTATCTTCAGTGAATTGGCAGAAAGAATAACTAATGGCTCTGTAATAGCATCAGCTATTTCTTAAGTACTCTCAGTGTATGTCATCAAGTTGCTTTTAAAAGCAAATTTTAAAAGTAAACTGATGTAAGCTATTATATATAAAATGGATAAACAACAAAGTCCTAATGTATGGGACAGAGAACTATATTCAAGATCCTAGGATAAACCATAATGGAAAAGAATATTTTAAAAAGCGTGTGTATACATGTATAACAGAATCACTTTGCTGTAGATTAGAAATAAAGATAACATTGTAAATTAACTGAACTTCAATAAAAAAATAAAAGTAACCTGAAATCTTCCCTTCCCTATGCCTCGTATCAAGTAACAGGCTCTGATTATGTGATCACACTTATAAATACTTTCTATATCCATTCAGTTAAATAAATATATATATGAGAATCCATGTGGCAGTGATAGGCAAATATATTAAAACATTAGTATATTTGAAAGTAAATTTTTCCCAAAAGCAGAAGAGAAAGAAATTCCTTTTGTTGTTGAAAAAGCATTAGACCAGAATGGAATGCACATAACAGACAGTCAACTAAAGGGATTGCGGAGGAGAGAAATCCCGCCCTATTTTATAGCCAAGCAGATAAAGCCTATTACACACATGTTCTCAGGATAAATAAGTAGTCTTCAAGTAAGAGAACTTGACAGTGCAGTTATGCAGAGTTAAAACTAAATTTATTTTGGAATTGGGGTAATGACCAATCTTTGTTAACTGTCTTTAAATAAAAAAATAAATATCTCCTATCTTTATGCCCTGAGAGGGTTTGCAATTTGGAATCATACACCTGCTGAAGCCCGGCTCCTTTCAAGCCAAGAAACTAGAAGCTCTGGGCTCCTTGCTTCTTGATTATTATATTTCAAACGGATGGCTCCCAAGTCCTGAGGAAAAAAAATCCTGGGGTTATAATTTAGCTTTTAAAAAGGTTCACATACATTTCAAAGAGGCAAAGAAAATACTCACAAGTTTTCTAAAGTGAACGCTCTAAGGAAAAGGAGGGGAGGGAAGTCTTCCTTTATTTTCAACAGAGAGGGTCAAGCCTCTTAGTTTGAATTTCTATTTGCGCTTGCTGTAGACTCAAAGTTACCACAGGGTATGAGACATTTGTGGGTCTTAAATAGAGATTTGTTGTTGTTGTTGCTGATTTTAATGATGGAGACACAGGTAGAATAGGAGCAGATATGGAAGGCTTCCCTCGTGGCTCAGTCAGTAAAGAGTCTGCCTGCAGTGCAAGAGACCCAGGGTTCAATCCCTGGGTTGGGAAGATCCCCTGGAGAAGGAACCCACTCCAGTATTCTGGTGAATTCCATGGACAGAGGAGCCTGTTGGGCTACAGTCCAAGGGATCACAAAGAATTGGGCACGATTGATCAACTCACACACGTTGTGTAAAAAAGGAGTGAAACTTGGTACCTGCAAATTCAGGAAAAACTGGGAAAAAGCAGCTAATATCTGTGGAAGAGAGACCTGACAGTTCAACTATGTAACAGTTATCTCCTGCTGAGCATTTCCTTGAGCTTTCCAGCCTCTGGGATAACATTTGCTTGGTGAGGAAAGTACCGAAGTGATCCAACATCAGCTGAATAATCAACAGGGTGATTCTCAGGGCTTCTTCCAATACTAAGATTTTGTGATACGTTTACATAGTTTATGGACAAAAAAATGTGTCCATGTTTCTAAATGTGTACTCAGAGAAATAATGCAAACAGTAATATGACTCTACATTTTTGCATGTCAGTTTAATACCATTCAACTTGAGAGATCATCCTGTAGTAAGAGTTTGTTTTGCTCACTATATTTGTTGGGCTAACCAGTGTTAAAGACTGAGTGTAGAGCTAGCAAGAAAATGCTTTATTAAAGTTTGTTTTATTTAGCAGTCTGTGCAGACTGTGTTTAGAATTCAGAGAACCATTTAGCCTAGGTAAATGTTATCATGTGTAGATAGAAAGGCAGGATAGAATGATGGCAGAGAGGACTACTAGTACTAAAATACAAGAAAAAGGGAGGGGTGCAGGAAGATGGAATAAAGACCAGGTTCAATATGCTGTGAAGGTCATATAAGAGAATAATAGTTCTGAAAGAATTGAAGAGAGTGAGTGAGAAGAGGAAAAGCATCTTAAGGAGAAAAAGGGCTTCCAAATACTCTAAAAGAAGTAGCAGTCAAAGAGATCCATTCAGAGTCAGTACAAAAGAGGACCTTGATCAAAGGATACATGAACAGCTGAGAAATGGGTAAAAATTCCAAAAGAATTTGGTGATTACCAGTGGAGCATGCCCACATAATTGCTCTATGATTTGTTAAAAACTTCAGTTAATAAATTAAAAGGCTAGAGAATTCATTATAATATTTGCTTAGCAGGATTTCCTTTTTTTTTAATTTTCTCTGGTTATTAAAGTAAAAAATGCTCATTGTGGAAATCAACTTAAAGAGTAGAAAGATTAAAGAAAATATGGATCTTCTGCAATGACACTTTATCATCACTGTTAAAATTTGTATTCTGAATTTTATACAGGATTTTGCCTCCGTTTTTAATGCAGTATATTTTAAGTCAATTGCATAAGTTCCAGATAGTGTTACATTTTTGAATTGCAAGGAGATATGCTTTCATTATTTTTACCAGTTTATGGAAGCATATCTCCCTGTAATTCATAGTAACAACACCTGGGTTTGGAGCACCTTACAGAATTTTAACAATATCTGTACACCATTTCTTCTTTTTCTTTCAGTTTTGGCCCTTTTGTAAACAAGAAACATTGTCTTCAAAAATTTCAGTCTTTCTCCAGGGCATCTTTCATGAAGAACTGGATAATATAGACCACAAAAGAAATGACTTTAAATGCTACAGAGCTATAAAAGAAGGCGATCTGAGAAGATTGACCATGTGCCAAATGCTTTATATTAATTTCTTTCACTGCATTCTCACATGTAGGAAATAAAACCCACTGGCCAAAACCCAAAGAATAGAGTTGGAGACACAAGGTACAGCAAGAAGCCAGCCTTTAAGGACTGTCTTGCAAGATTAGATGTCTGGTGAGCAGCCACACCCAGCAAGCATTTTATTCCTTAGCAGGCAAGTCCCTCCCCCAGTTCCTCACTGGTTGAGTACTATGGGGTGACCAGTTTTCCCAGACATCACCTAAGTTTATTCCCTTCCTCTTTAAGGTCTGGCCTCCCCTTCATCTTGTTTCTCCTTTTCTTATGCACTTACTCCCATTCTTATGCTTTGAATTCACCTATAGAAGCAGCCTCTGTGAAAACCTAGGCATCCCACACTCCTTTGTTTGCCTGAACTTTCCAGCTTCCTAATATTTATGGTTACCACATCAGCAACAAGTCATTATTCAAGCTAGCTACTTGTAGTTCCTCATTCTTAAGTCATGAGTTTGAGTAAGCTCCGGGAGTTGGTGATGGACAGGGAAGCCTGGCGTGCTGCAGTCCGTGGGGTCGCAAAGAGTCAGACACGACTGAGAGACTGAACTGAACTGAACTGAATTCTTAAGTTCAAGTTTATTCTTGAAAATG
This sequence comes from Antilocapra americana, assembly GCA_007570785.1. Lineage (NCBI taxonomy): Eukaryota > Metazoa > Chordata > Mammalia > Artiodactyla > Antilocapridae > Antilocapra > Antilocapra americana. Next base: position 4,987,150 of record ML660786.1, on the reverse strand, counting down.
GACCATGAGGTGCTGGTTTAGTCGCTAAGTCGTGTTAATGTTTCTTACATCACAGAAGCATGTATTAATGTCAAATTAAAAAACTGAAGCCCAAGGGGTTACTTGTCTGTTATATTCTGTTTAAAATAATTGATAAGAATGAGAATCAGGTCACTTCTTCTAAGTAATCCAAATGGTCACTGCCAAAATGCCCTTTTAAAATTTTACATAGCAAAATTAGAGGATACCATTGCATTTGAAATAACAATGAAAACATACTAAAAATGCTTCCCACACCTGCTTTTCCTAACATCATCTTCAATTGGTGGGCAGCATCTTCATTCTTCCAGATTCGCTCAGACCAAAATCCTTGCAAGACATCCTTGATTCCAATACAGCAGCAAATCCTAGTGCTTAGCTCCTAGCGCTGCCTGCCTGTTGAAGACACCATCATCTCTCACATGGAACATGGCCGCAGTTTTCTAATTGCTGTCACTGTTTCTTCCCTTAGTCCTCACTACTTCAGTCTGTTTTCAACACAGCAGACAGGGTGATCATTTTGAAATGCAAGTCTGTCTGTCCCTCTTTTGTTCAAAACTTTGTAGTAGTTTCCCCCTTTCCTCAATATAGAAACTAAATCTTTACAATGGCTGCCAAGACCCTATTTTTATGACCAACCATATCCTCACTTTCAACTATCCGAAACTCAGTTTCTAACCCATCACTCACTGGCCTCAGCCAGACAATTTGTTAAGCACATCATTGCCTCAAGGCCCCTGCCTGGAACCATTTCTCCGGCATTCCACTCCCTACTGTTTTCAAGATTCATTCTCTTTCCCTTTAAGTCTCTGACAAATGTCACATTCTCAGTAAGGTATTTTCTGAATATCCTAATTAAATCCCAACTCGACACCCAGGCCACCCCCTGATCCCTTTTCCTTTTTCATGCGTTCTTAGCGCTTGGTGCGCTAAATTACAGTATTTCTTTGTGCTTGTATACCTCCTCCATGAAGATAAGGAATAGTTGCTGTTAATCAGTTTGCACATGTTACCTAAAACAGTTCATCTCATAGCTGGTAGTCAATAAAAATGAATGAATGAATATGATTCACATAGGAATAGTTTTAATTGGCTAAATGCTCTAACTGAACACATTTCCCCAAATTATTAAGTAACAGTTACACCATTTTCATTAAATATGCTTCAAAACCAAAAGAACAAAAGAACTTGAAGTTTTATCCTTTCCCCAAGGTTCATTAAACAGCTAAACACAGAGCTGAATAGGTAAATCACAAAAGAATAACTAGCAACTAGCAATACTGAAACCAAGTTAACTGTCGGTAACCCAGACACTCAAGTTATTCAGAACACTTTACTCAATGGAGAAATGGTATTTAAATGTATATAATGCACCCTGCTGGATTACAAAAATGTTAGCAAAACATCTGCATTTTTCTGCTGGTGACAGATACTCTCAGCTTCTTTTTGTCTAAAATCATGTTTTTTCCCTTTATTCTTCAGGAATATCTGGTTATAAAATTGTTGGTTGATAGTTACTTTATCCATTTAAAGAAATCACGTTCTTGTCTCTCTGGCTGCCTTCTTCTTTTTCTTCTTCTTCTTTTTTTTTTTTTTGAAGTTAGTGGATAAACTTAATGTCTTCCTAGAAGTTTTTTTTATGTCTTCTCATTTTAATTTTAATTTTGGTCTTTAGTAATTTTAAAATATGCTTAGGTGTCCCCCCACCCCCACTTTGGATTTACTGTTTCCATGAGATATGTAGTTCTTGAATTTGAGGTTTGATAGTTCTCCTCCCTTTTAGGAAGTCCTCTTCAAATATTTTGCCTCTTTTCTTTGAGACTGCAATTACACTTTTCCACCATATCCCCGACATCCCTTGCAGTCTTTTTCACAATTTTCTCTTTTTGTCTTCATGCCAAGACCCTACCTATATATTCTGTGCATACGAGCTCAGTCAGTCAGTCGTGTCCAACTCTTTGTGACCCCATGGACTGTAGCCCGCCAGGCTCCTCTGTCCATGGAGTTTTCCAGGGAAGAACACTAGCGTGGGTTGCCATTCCCTTCTCCAGGGGATTTTCCTAACCCATGTATCCTGCATCTCCTCATTGGCAGGCAGAATCTTTTCCACTGAGCCTCCTGGGAAGTCCCATTTATATACTTCACTTGGATCTATCTTTTGGTTCACTACTAATGACACCATTATATTTCCATTTTAATTTCTTAATTTCAGTACTGCATTTTATTATTGCTAAAATCACCTTTATACAGCTTCTAGTTCTCTGACAAATTCCTCTATCTTGTCTTTCAAGTCCTTGGATTTATTATTTCTGATGATTTTACAAATAGTACCTGAGAACTCAGTTATCTGCATTTCCTGTGTGTCTTTTTTTATATTTTCCTTTATTTCTTTGTTTTATGTAACATCTTATCTTCGTGTATGTCTCCTTATGCTTGTTCAGGGAAACATATGTTAACATTTATAGAGATATGCTGAAGTTCTTAATGCTACTATCTTCTCATAATGAGGATGATTTTGGCTTATGGTAGACAGCGAGTCTAGTGGATTCAGTCTCTGTAAGTACTGTCTCATGCTGAGTCTACTCTTGTTCCTTGCATGATATCCTTTAAGGAAATAACTAGAAGTTGAGAATATTTACTAAAAGACTACTCCATCCTAGAAGGCCTTACATTTTTATTTTTATTACCCCCACCATGTAACACAATGACAAAATAGTAAGTAACATATAATATTCAGTCACACTTTTTAAATTATTTCTGAAAGAAAAACAAAGTTATTTTTCCGTGTACATCAAACACACACTCCAGATTATGACAGTAACTGATAATGCAATGTAAAGCTCTTTAAAATTAAAATTATGCAATAAATGACCATTGATATTATTAACTTTAGAATCGGTATTATTGTTGCATTGTGTGATTCTCAACAGTTCTGAATTGCTAATATATAATGGGCATGAAATGGAAATTGTAACTGTTCATTTCAGCATTCTTTTGTCTAGTTGGGAGTTTCTTAAAATACCATATATTAAGTAGCTTTTAAGGAACTCTATTTAGAGAATTGAATAGAGTTTATTATTAAAATATATTTATCATTAATTATTTCAGAAAATATGCTATAAAATTTAACAAAAAATAGTCCACACAGCTTTGTGTTAGCTGATCAGTTGGGTCTGACTCTTTGGGACCCCATGGACTTTAGCCCTACCAGACTCCTCCTCTGTCCATGGAATTCCCCAGACAACAAATCTGGAGTGAGTTGCCTTTCCCTTCTCCAGGGGATCTTCCCAACCCAGAGACCAAACCCACATCTCCCACATTGCAGGCAGATTCATAGATTCTTTACCACCTGAACTACCAGGGAAGCCCTGATACAGCTTTACACACTAGTATGGTATTTTGTTATAAGAATAAATTCAGATGTTAAATACATAATAAATCATTTAATCTTTCTGATCTTCTCTCCACAATGTAACTGGTATCACTTTGCATATCTGTCAAATAGCTTTATATGTATAGAGTCAATGTAAATTAAATTTCCTTTGGCTGAGGTCATTCTTTATTCAAGTCATTGCATTAATATAAGATGTAAATAATTTAAATGATAAATATTTAAAACAAAATTCATGGTAATAAGACATATAGACCAAGATCTTTGTTACTATGTTATGGTCTTAACCTATACATCTTTATTCAGATCACAGTGGGAAAAAGAGGTTCAACTTCTGACCAGTTTTAGCTGATCATAAGTGGTGACCTATAATACTGTTTTAAAAGAGCATCTGAAATTTTATCTATATTTCTGACATGAATGCAGGAGACAGAGGTTTTGAACAAATAAATGTGTATATTCCATCACTGAGTTCTTCTCGGAATATTTGCCATTTGTTTTATTTCTGGGCTTCTCTGGTGGCTCAGATGGTAAAGAATCTGCCAGCAATACAGGAGACCTGAGTTCAGTCCCTGAGTTGGGAAGATCCTCTGGAGGAAGGCATGGCAAACCATGCCAGTATTCTTACTTGGAGAATCCCCATGAACAGAGGAGCTGGCAGGCTGCAGTCCATCCATGGGGTCACAAAGGGTCAGACACAACTGAGTGACTAAGTACAGTACAGTCTTATTTCTTAATTTATTAGAGTTCAGGTAGAAAACTCCTCTCATACATCTTATCAACCTGTTTTTTGCTCACCAATGCCCCCAACTTACTCTCTCCATCTCTCCAAGAGAGACCACTTGTGCTATCTGTGTTTTCATTCCATGGGTTTGACCCTAAGGAGACCTTTGAAAGTGGAGACATATAGTCGTTTTATATTGAAATTCAACTTCACACTGATCTGTCTCCATCACTTTATAACTTAACCTCTGAAATTAACTTAAAGTTACTTTCTTCTTATCTGAACAATCTGGCACACTAAATGGCTCTAAATAATTAATTTTGAAAAGGAAAGTGCAGATAGTGAGCACATGGGAGTTCACAGACAGAGCTGCAGCCTGGTCTCTGATAGAGAAAGATCTAATGAACTCAGCTGAGGTCCCTCCCTCTGCATTCGAATCTTTCCCAACCCTGCTCCCTTCTAGCAAGTTCTCCATGGAGCCAGTCTCTCTCTTGCTCTCTCTCTCTCCCCTCCCCCTGCTCTCTTTCTCTCTAAGTATCTTCACTTTCAGTAAAATCACAGTCATTCATATTTCCTTTGACCCCACTGATCTCAGTGTTCATGCATATCAGGTAATATATACAAATATAGTGTCTGTTGCTGTTTTTTGGTCATCCAGTCCTGTCTGACCCTTGGTGACCCGTGGACTGCAGCATGCCAGGCCTCCCTGTGTATTAGTTAATATGCATTAGGTAAAATGTGTGTACATATTCTAACACACATAATAGAAAGTCCATATAGTTTGTTTGACTTACTAAGCAATTCTCAATTTGAAATTCTTAGGTGAGGAATTGTTTTTTAAATTTGTGTTTTGTTGCTGATAAGAAGGGAAGTTTTATGTGTTTGGTTCTCAGTATTTCAGACTCCACCTGAACTCCAACAATATACTTAAACAAACTTAATAGTTAGTTCTTAAAATAACACTAAGAAGACCATGTGTGTGAGAATGTGTGTCTGGTTATATATTTAAAAGGGTTACCTTCCAAACACAGTGGAAGAAGATAGAGCTTAATTGATACAGGCAGGAAGAGAAACAAACAAAGCTGCTTGCAGGTGAGCATTACAGGAGGGGCAGGTTTGGATCTTCTTTCCAATCAGAGAAGAACACTTCAGCAGCCTTGTTTGGCTGAGGTTATCGTTAAGCCTCCAATTTCCTTTAATGAGCAGATGTTTATTTTTAATTGATAACAATAGGAGATTCAAAGGTTTTAACAAGTGTTATCAAGATTATCTGACCTTTCTTTGTATTTTCCTTTCATCCTCTAATAACTTCGTCCCTCCTCACTGACCTATCTTCATTTCAAAATATGTTCTTTGGTAATTTAGCTAACTTCATATTTCACATTTCCTGCTCTAGAAGAAATATTAATAGCCGTGTCCCTTAAAGCAGAATGTGTAGTGACATTTTAAAAATGCAAAAGTCCAGCAAAGAATCAAATGTCTGGAAAAGAAAACTCTATCTTTGGTGATTTCTCCCAAACTGGGATGGAAGTATACCATTTTGGTTTTCATCTGGAAGTGGGGTTGACATTCAGGCAATATACACCATGAGAGCTGGACCAGTTGTTTAAAAGCTGAAATGCTTTCATATTTGTTGACAAATTAGCTGTTCCAAACCTCTTGTGGTCCCTGTCATCTTCCAGCACTGCTACTTCCTCAGTATATTCCAGATCTATTTCTTTAATCAGACAGGCTTCTCAGATGTTACTAGTGGTAAAGAACCCACCTGCCAATACAGGAGATAGATACCTGGGTCAGAAAGATCCTCTGGAGGAGGGTATGGCCACTCACTCTTGCCTGGAGAATCCCATGGATGGAAGAGCCTGGTGGGCTACAGTTCATGGGGTCACACAGAGTCAGACATGACTGGAGCAACTTGGCATATAAGAAAACTGTAGAGAACTGTCTCCAGGAAACCATCAGGCTTTACCAGCTGGAATGTATTCTATTTAGTTACTGGGCTTCCCAGATAGCTCAGTGGTAAAAAAAAATCCACCTGTCAATGCAGTGTTGGTTCTTGGATTGGGAAGATCTCCTGGAGAAGAAAATGACAACCCATTCCAGTATTCTTGCCTGGGAAATCCCGTGGACAGAGAAGCCTGGTGGGCTACAATCCATAGAGGTATAAACAACAACAACAAACTGTTAAATAATCCAAACATGAGTCAGCTCATGAAATCTGGCCTCTTAACTCCTTCAGTCTATGTGGCCCACATAGGATTTAGATTTTACTCTCCTTATGCCATTGCATTATTACATAAATTATTCAAAGTAGTAATTCTTTGATTAATTACAGCATCAGTGGATTTTGAAATGAAAGACAACCTTGATTGGAAAAACTAAATCATCCTCTGTCACAGGATGCAATATTAGGCCATGTCTAACAAGGGCCACTATGTCTGCAGATATTTCTCTCTTTCTTTCTGACTTCACACAACCCATCACTCAGCCTGCTCTCCTGGGATCCTATCCATTTAGGAGGGGATAAAATATTCTGAAAGGAAAATACTATCAGAAACAAAGACAGGTGAGAAAACCTAGCCAAAAGCAGATCTTCTTTAATTCCAAAATCCAATTAAAACACCTTGGAAGGGGGATCAAGATTATAGAGTTAGAAGATGTAGCGTTCACCTTCCCCTACAAATGTGAGACATGTGGAACAATTCTCATCGAAAACTAACTGGAAAAGGGCAGAGAACTCCTGCCCATAACAAGGCTACACGAAAGTTTGCACACAATGGGGTAGGGACAGGAAACAGAGCCTCAGGTCAGGACTTGTGCCCCTGGAAGGGGAGGAAGGGGAAGATTGCCCAGGCAGAAACTTGCCCTAGTGAGTGAGCTGACTGAGCCACAGCCTGGGTGTCCTAGTCCTGGCGCCCTATGCAGAGGAGACAGACCTCCCTGGCTGCATGGAGAACAACTAGAAAGATGCAGGGCTGGGGAAACCTAGACTCCACTCATGAGGCGTGTACATGTACTGCTTACCAACAGACAAGAAGGACAGAGGTGTGCCCTAGAGACTGGCACCTTGTCATACTCCCCAATCCAAAATGTCTAAAGACCCCAACCCCACTGACTTCACACCTCAGCTTGGCTCTGGATCTAGGGAAGCCAGAAACAGGGAAGATTTTTGTCTAGCAACCTGGGGGCCTGGGTTGTGGTCCAGGTGGAGAGGAAGTGGCCACCACTGGCATTTAATCAAACAGCACCCAAGAAGCAGACCAGACCCCTGATGGCAGTACAGTCACTCAAACCCCACCAACATACTACAATCCCCACTCCCAGCCAAGTAAATACTCTGGCCCTGCCCACACCATGCTACAACTTTGCATTAGATCTGGGACAACCAGAAGAGGTGAAAAGACATGAACTTGGGCCGTGTCTGAGCAGAGCCTCATACAGCTACACAGGCAGCACATGTGAACTCTGTAAGCACACGAGCCCACTGACTTCAGCACTCTCCTCCTTTGCAGCAAATGCCTCAGTGTGGGAGAAGGAAAACTACTCAAAGTAACAGAGCCAAATTGAGCCCAGCCAGCCCTCAAGGTTTCTGCTTCAGCAACTTGGGAGCAGACTCTGCCATGACAAGGTAGCTGGAGACTGTCCCTGAGCAGAGAGGAAGTCCCAACTCACACCCAGGAGGAGATGTAGATCCTCCAACACCAGCCACAATCACTATCAAGGTGATAGCAGTCAGCACACTCTGAGGGAAAACTTGGCTGGTGTCCATATCACATCCAGCCTTCACACTAAAGACATTTGATATACACAGTCTACATCGAAATGCTCCTACGTTAAAAAAAACAAACAAAAAAACACTCATTCAAGACCATAATAGATAACTGTTTCACCTAAATTCATAGAGACAGAGAAAGTTAAGTAAAATGAAAAGGCAGAGCAACTATTCTAAACTGAAAGAGCGAGAAAGAAACCCTAAAAATACAACGAAACAAATATAGTCTACCAGACAAAAAGTTCAAAATTTGTGATTGAACTTAAATAATTATCAGTTTAAAGGAAATAGATATAATAATGGGTCAATATATATGAACCCCAAAGTGAAAGTGAAAGTCACTCAGTCGTGTCCGACTCTTTGAGACCTCATGGACTATACAGTCCATGGAATTCTCCAGGCCAGAGAAAGGGTAGCCTTTCCCTTCTCCAGGGTATCTTCATGACCCAGGAACCAAACCAGGGTCTCCTGCATTGCAGGCGGATTCTTTACCAACTGAGCTATCAGGGAAGCCCCTGTGAACCCCATGGTAACCACAAATGAAAAACATAGATATACACAAAAAAAGAAAGAAACTCAAGTATACTAAAAAATAAATCATCAAACCATAAAAGAGAAACAAAAGAAATTAACAAAGAACTTCAAAAGCAATTAGAAAATTAGAAATAAAATGGCAATAAGTATTAATATATACTTATCAATAATTACTATAAATGTCAACAGGCTAAATGTGCTAGTCAAAGATAAAGTAACTGATTAGATTAAAAATTTAGATTCTTCCTAAATGTCCATCAACAGAGGAATAGAGAAAGATGGGATACTCAATTCAGTTCAGTTCAGTTCAGTTGCTCAGTGGTGTCCGACTTTTTGCGACCCCGTGAACCGCAGCACTCCAGGCCTCCCTGTCCATCGTCAACTCCCAGAGTCTACCCAGACCCATGTTTATTGAGTTGGTGATGCCATCCAGCCATCTCACCTTCTGTCATCCCTTCTCCTCCTGCCCCCAGTCCTTCCCAGCATCAGGGTCTTTTCTAGTGAGTTGGCTCTGCATCAGGTAGCCAAAGTATTGGAGTTTCAGCTTTGATATCAGTCTTTCCAATGAACACCCAGGACTGATCTCCTTTAGGATGGACTGGTTGGATCTCCTTGCAGTCCCAGGGACTCTCAAGAGTCTTCTCCAACATCACAGTTCAAAAGCATCAATTCTTCAGCACTCAGCTTTCTTCACCGTCCAACTTTCACATCCATACATTACCAACCTATGTATAGCCTTGACTAGATAGACCTTTGTTGACAAAGTAATGTCTCTGCTTTTTAATATGCTGTCTAGGTTGGTCATGACTTTCCTTCCAAGGAGTAAGCGTCTTTTAACTTCATGGCTGCAATCACCATCTGCAGTTATTTTGAAGCCCCCCAAAATTAAGTCTGACACTGTTTCCACTGTTTCCCCATCTATTTCCCATGAAGTGATGGGACCAGATGCCACGATGTTAGTTTTCTGAATGTTGACCGTTAAGCCAATTTTTTCACTCTCCTCTTTCACTTTCATCAAGAGGGTTTTTAGTTCCTCTTCACTTTCTACCATAAGGGTGGTGTCATCTGCATATCTGAGGTTATTGATATTTCTCCCAGCAATCTTGATTCCAGCTTGTGCTTCCTCCAGCCCAGCGTTTCTCATGATGTACTCTGCATATAAGTTAAATAAGCAAAGTGATAATATACAGATTTGACATACTCCTTTTCCTATTTGGAACCAGTCTGTTGTTCCATGTCCAGTTCTAACTGTTGCTTCCTGACCTGCATACAGGTTTCTAAGAGGCAGGTCAGGTGGTCTTGTATTCTCATCTCTTTCAGAATTTTCCACAGTTTATTGTGATCCACACAGTCAAAAGCTTTGGCATAGTCAATAAAGCAGAAAATAGATATTTTTCTGGAACTCTCTTCCTTTTTCGATGATCCATCAGATGTTGGCAATTTGATCTCTGGTTCCTCTGCCTTTGCTAAAACCAGCTTGATCATCTGGAAGTTCACGGTTCACATATTGCTGAGAGAGTATAACATTTTGGGGGATGTACACATATTTTTGGCTCAATAATAACTTTACAATGAACCAAGAAATCACTTGAGACAAGGAGATTTAATTAATCGTGCACATGCTGAGAAATTTGGAAGAAGTTTAATGATCTCTGTAATTTAGTTTGAAGTGCACCAAAATTAAGATGGTTTTGCAATGGGAGATAGAAATGGAATAATATTTATTTGATAAAACATTTATAGGGAAATGCTAGCTTTGGAAACTAGGTGATGACTGTCTGCTCATTGTAAAAGTTTTCCAACTTTGCTAGAGGTGTAAAGATTTTTTCATAATAAAAAATTGGAAGAAAATATATTGCCTGTAAGCAGTATCAGTACTCCTTGAATTCATTTCATATTTTCCACCCAGAAGACTGATATAGAAAGATGGGGGTGTCACTCTAGTTGTGTTAAAACATTTTCTATGTACCCTTACAAAATAGAAATTAGAAAAAGGATCAGGCCCAGAGGAAACAGACTTATCCAAACCTGAGCCTGGTATAATTTATAAATATATATCTATATACATAGATATATATTTCTTATGATAGGAGCCAGTTGAGTGTTGATAATATAAGTGACAAGAATTTAGCAGATTAGTATTTTAGCCATTTTTTCACATGATTAAGATTGAATATTCAGTTCAGTTCAGTCACTCAGTTGTGTCTGACTCTTTGCAACCCCATGGACTGCAGCACGCCAGGCCTCCCTGTCCATCACCAACTCCTGGAGTTTACTCAAACTCATGTCCATCGTGTCAGTGATGCCATCCAACCATCTCATCCTCTGTCATCGCCTTCTCTTCCCATGTTCAATCTTTTCCAGCATCAGGGTCTTTTCAAATGAGTCAATTCTTTGCATCAGGCCAAAGTACTGGAGTTATACTGCTGCTGTTAAGTCGCTTCAGTCATGTCCAATTCTGTGCGACCCCAGAGACGGCAGCCCACCAGGCTCCCCCATCCCTGGGATTCTCCAGGCAAGAACACCGAAGTGGGTTGCCATTTCCTTAGGGCATGCATAAAGATATATTTGTGCTCAGTGACTATGATTCTTTAATGAAAGCAAAATAAAACATAGAAATCCTGATAATTAAGTGAAGACAATGTTTTACCATTTTTGTACTGCATTTGGAATTTTTTTATTTAAGTTTTATTGGAAATTTTAAATATTTATCAGTTAACCATATCCAACTAAATACACAAGATTTTTTTTTGTTTGCTTGTTTTTTTTTAATAATCTCCAGGGTAACATTAGAAAATATATGCTTTCATCTTTATGGTTCCTGAACCGTTATGATGTTATAGTTAAAAGCGAAATGAGTGAATAAGACTTTAAACACTATACACTCACAAATCTAGAGATTGCTTATGAGCTGAAGAATCAAATAAGATTTTACTATAGAGTTTGAGATAAAATATACATCCCCTCACTTTTTTTTTTTTGCCATGACCTAAATTCAAGATTCAAATAGTATTTACTCAGCTACTCATCCTTGCTAATTTTCATACCTCCTTTCCAGATTATTTTTACAAAATTAAAAAAAAAATGTCCACACTGTAGCTTTGGGAACAATTCTCCTTCTACACCCTGACTTTTACTGAAATCACATTCTTATTCAAGGACTGCCTTACTTGAAAGTTGTAAGGAGCTAGTTGCTTTATACATCATGAAAGTGAAAGAGAAAGTCACTCAGTCATGTCCAATTCTTTGCAACCCCATCGACTACACAGTCCATGGAATTCTCCAGCCCAGAACACTGGAGTGAGTAGCCTTTCCCTTCTCCAGGGGAACTCAACCCAAGGATCAAACCCAGGTGTCCCACATCGCAGGTGAATTCTTGACCAGCTGAGCCACAAGGGAAGCCCAAGAATACTGGAGTAGGTAGCCTATCCGTTCTCCAGGGGGTCTTCCTGACTCAGGAATCAAACCCAGGTCTTCTGCATTGCAGGGGGATTCTTACCAACAGAGCTACAAAGGGAAGCCCTACACATCATAGAACTTGGGAGAAAGAACACTGATATCCTTCTAGGCACCTAGACTGTTACACACTTACTTTTATGCCCAAGTCTTTCTCTCTATGTGTTATCCCATATCCACTGTAATAATTAAAAGCCATTCTGGTTACTTCCTCTCAGTCACTGATTATCCACTTCACTGAAGTCCTCTCAGTGCATGACTACAAACCGCCCTGAACAGCTTCAGCACCCTGTGATCAACCAGACACTTAGCTCTGAGTCAAATCTTTCTTGGTGCTATTGGTTTTAGTTGCTAAGTCCAGTCTGACTCTTGCATCACCATGGACTGTAGTTCACCCAGCTCTTTCACCAATGCTCACTTCAGCCACAAGCTCTCATGAGCAGAACTCCGATCTTGTCATTTCCCTAAACTGCAGCAACTTTGAATCTCAAATTCCATCATAGAAATCTCACTTTCTTACTCTTTGTCTCATGTTGTTTAGAAATGCAGACCCCTTTCTACCAAACACTACTTCTCACTACAATTCTAGGCTCTTACACATCCTGGAACCTATAGTTCAGGCGCCTCAAGGTCCATCATTTCAACCACTTATTGTCAGCACCTTCAATGCCTAGGTCTGTTTTCCTTCCATTTTCCTTACCTTACAAATCCCCAACCTTGGATTAATCTACCCAAATTCCCTCTCTGCTCCTAATAACTAGCTACTCAGTATGGCTGAATAAGAGAACATTATTAGTCGAGAACTAGTGCCTGTCCAAGGTCATGGTCTCCAAGCTCAGCTGGGTCTTGGTGCTACTATGATGCTATTTTACCTGAACTTGGTCAGCTCCTTTTTCACATGACACATGACTAGCCAAACCCATAGTTCTACATATCACTGTAGAGCCATGTTCCAGATTTTCTGAGAAAAATTAAGATTGTGATTTTCCTAAATGTCCATTACCGTTTCTAAATATTATCTATACTTACCTGTTCATTTTCACTTTCTCGCCGTTGGTCCTTTGAGAAAAGCTATATCATCTTTAAATTCAAAGTATACTTTTTCACTGTGTCCCATTTCTGACAATCCACTGCAAGTTTTCACACCTGGGTTTTAGGAAGATAACAGGGACAAAAACAAAGTTTTTAGAAAGAGCCTAGCTTTAAGCTGAAATAGGAAATTTAGTTTTAATCATGATTAAGCAAAACTCAAATTATGTACATTTTTTTCTAATAAAGGGTTAGGAAAATTAGAACCTAAAAATAATCAAACTTTGGGACTTCTCTGGCCATCCAGTGGTTAGGAATCCACCTTCCAATGCAGGCGACTTGGGTTTGATCTCAAGTCAGGTAACTAAGGGGTTTCCAAGGTGGCTCAGTGGTGAAGAATCCTCCTGTCGATGCTGGAGACATAAGAGACACAGATTCTATCCCTGGGTCTGGAAGATCCCCTGGAGGAGGAAATAGCAACCCACTCCAGTATTCTTGCTCAGAAAAATGGAAAGAGGAGTCGAAGGTGTGACTTAGCAACTGAACATGCACGCACATGATATTGGCACATCGCCACTGCAGCATCAATAGCAATAAACTTAACCCAGAATGGAACGTTGATTTCGACAAATTTTGCAATTGGGGATTATCCTATCAGTCTTAGGTAGTATAGCAGTTAAGAATACAGATCTCGTAGTTTGGATTTCTGATTGTAAATTCTGTCCTTGACAATTATCATAATAGTAAGCGATGTGAAATTTGGAAATTTACCTAACTCAATGGTTCATACACTTTAGGTGCAAAGTAAGGAAAATTAAACACTCAAATCACTAGGCTGTTTTGTAAATTAGTTAATACATATTAAAATATGGCATAATATGGGAAGCACAGTAAATGCTCAATAAATTATAGCTATTATTAATATTTTATTGTAATTTTGTCAGTAATTCAAACCAAGCTAACTGAATTGCTTTCCTGCCTAAACTCTATATACATGAATCATGAGTGAAAAGCATAACTTTACATTTGAGGAATACAGCTGTTCAGTATTTTTTTTTAATTTTTTTTTATTGTTTTTGCCATACAATGTCATGATATCACCATGGGTTTACATATGCTTCCCCTCCAGAACCCCCCTGCCTCCTCCCTCCCCCCCGGGAAATCTCGCTGCACCAGCCCCGAGCATCAATCCTGGGCTGGCGATTGATTAGACATATGATAATTAACTTGTTTCAATGCCCTTCTCCCATATCATCCCACCCTTACCCTCATCCACAAAGTCCTGAAACAACTTTTTACTATGTATTTTTCTTCTTCTTATCCATTAAGTTTAAAAAAAAGGTAAAGTTGTTTAGTTAGGAATTAAAAATTGTCTTAGACATTTTAGAATTCTTGTCCAAATTGACTATAATATTCAAAGTGGCCATTAAAAATAATTATTTCTTCTGTGTAAAAAAATTGATAAGCCCTTACCTTACAGATCAGCTTACCCCTACATCACTGACTTCGCCTTTGCGACATTACATTATTAAATGCCTACTTGTACCATGAAACATAAATTTCCCATTATTTTCTAATAGTCAAACATATTTAATATGTTTAGAGTGAGATGCAAAAGTAAATATTAAAATGTTTTCTATACTCTAAAGCATTGCATTATTTATCAGAATTGTTGTCTTGATCTTTCAGAAAAGATCATTCCAACGTGAAAAGGTAGGAGCCAACATTGATAAAGGGGCTCAATATTAGCAACAAAGATAATCCAGATGAGAAGAGGCTCTAAAATTTGGGGATAAATTGTAATTGAAAGCATGTGTGCCTGGAAAGAATCAATGAAATGATGCTATATTAACAAGCCAAGGCAGATGGTCTATTTCTGTCTAGAGTAGTCAGATGAGACTACTGCAGCTAAAAATCATGGCATCCATTTCAGAACCAGAATTTCTAGGTATCATCTCTTATGTAGCATATAAAAATAAATGCGTCCTTTTACAGATCAATGATGTCATGCGGAAATAGCTATTATACATGAAATATTGTCTCTCATTATTGTTAATTATAGCACAGTTTTCATGATTAGATTACTTATTTTTTATGTGAGCCACCACTGTGTATAAACAATGGGATTTTAGCATGAACTGAATGATCATATCTGACAGATAATTTAAAGATCATAAGTAATGTATTGACATACCCCCAACTAAATATTATAATATCATTTTATAAAGAAACATACAAAAGAGAGGAAGTAGTTAATAATAAAAAGATGAGGGTAGTCTCTACTGTGTAAGAAGGAAATAGGAAGAAGTTGTTTAAACATAATTTAATATCAGAAGCTTAAACACACATATATGTATACATATGTATGAATCATTCATATTATCTTAACCAGATGTACTCTGTTTTTTATCATACTGATGATTTTTTTGGTTATTAAAAGTCTGTGGCAATTATTGTATGATTAATTACAGGACATGTGTATCATGCACCAAATACATGATCACATTGCATTAAATATATTGCATGTAATTTACATCTAAATAGTAACGACAGTATTATGATTCTAACTTTATTGGAAAATTGAGTCAGGAAGGTGAAATAATTGGAACATATTTCCAAACGTTAAATGTCTGATCTGTGCTTATAGCAGTCTTGTATGACATGAAATCCCTTATATTTGCCAATGTTTGATTGTTAAATAGAACAAAACTAGAGGGGCATGTGAATATCCACTGGATTGACTGATGTTCAGTCACTAAGTCACGTGCTACTCTTGGCAATGCCATGGACTGCAACTAGCCAGGCTTCCCTGTCCTTCACTATCTCCTGGAGTTTGCTCAGGGTTTTTTGTTTTCCAGTGAGTCAGCTCTTTGCATCAGGTGGGCAAAGAAATGGAGCTTCAGCTTATGCATCAGTCCCTTCCAATGAATATTCAGGGTTGATGTCCTTTCTGATTGACTTGTTTGATTTCCTTGCTGTCCAAGGAACTCTCAAGAATCTTCTCCAGCAGCACAGTTCCAATTAGGCATCTAGAACTGTTTTCATAAAGGATCCTCAGCAGGCTGCTGACTGCTGTTTTAATATAGGCTATACTCCAATGTCCTCTAGCTCCTTGCCATGCTCACTGCATTCATCCTTAAAAGCCAACTTTAACTTCACCCCTGGGCATCCTGTCTATCACCTGAGGCCAGCCTGGTGGCCTGTTGATCTCTTTGCTCAAATCTGCGGCAGCACTAACTGCATAACTGTGTAATTCCCTGTTTACTCTTTCATCTCCGACCCTCGACTATGCGCAGAGTTGATGTGAGGTATATTAAAGTCACTCAGAGTTTGGTAGGAATGCAAAAGTCTCCAGGCTCACTTTGTCTTTACCATAGGAGGATCCCTCATTTAGCAGAGAAAAACAGTGAGGCTTTTCATCCTGAAATGAGAGTTATACAACAAAAACACCAATGCGCTCTCTCTCAAGGCACCTTTTGGTTCAGAATTTCTGTGGTATGCAGTATGTCGGAGCCAACCTATGACTGTCTAGGCTCTTTAAACGAGCCTGAGAAATGAATGTACATGGGGATTCCGCACATCAGATCTGGAAGAGCTGCCTCAGATGTCCTGCTAGCATAGGACATGTCATGGGTGATGATGTCTAGCACATGTCGTATGAAATATATTCTCCTTAAACATCCTATTTACAGCCTTGCTGTATGGATTTTTGTCACTTCCGATGTAGCTGCCAAGCTGCTTTCTGCTCAGCATCTCCAGACTCAGTTTTATGGCAGGCTTCTAAGGACCTTGGGACACTTGGATTATGACACACAGAAACATTCATGCTGAAACCTGCCTGGAGATGTACTCTCATGACGTTAAAAAGAAAATGTTAAGATATGGGTTGTATAATGCTAGGAAAATGACTCAATGGCATAGGCATTATGTATGTATCGACATGGACACCAAACAGGATCAATTATTTACTGGGATGACTGCTATTAAACCTGTGAAGTAACATTGCAACTGGAGGACCTTCGGTCCCGTGTTCACATGTTCATCTCTACAGGATGTGCAGTTAGCAAAGGCAAGCTACTTTTCTTAAAACTGATTTATAAGATTATTTTTAGTGTTATGAATATTCCCCAGAAAAAAGTATATCATCCTATATTCCTCTAATTTTCAAGCTACTTGTACTTACAGTATTAATTTCATCCATCATATTTCCAACCACATAGTCTAGAAGGAACCTCCTTTTACCCAAAATTATACTCAGTGCTTACTTTTACCCAAAAGCAGTGTTTATGTTTTGTCATCAATAAACAGTATCTAGATTATAACTTGAATTCATAAGGTGACAAAAATTATAAATACTTTTAAATGAAGTAACAAATGCAAAAAGTGTGGTGAACTGGAGGCCATATATTTTTAGTCTCCTGAAGATTTACTGAGCACACATTTGTAAGTATTTAAAACAGAATCATGATAACTAATGAGAAAAGTATTTTTATAAGATTTTTCCATTTATATTTAAAAAACATGAAATTTAAAAATTAGTTTGCAACATTGATGAAAGGGATGTGTGAGTACATATATGTTAAACTTATACACCATCCCACCAAATCTAAAAGATGCTTAGACAGAAAAATATAAGGTACACATTTAAAGGATTAAAAGTGTATTAAAATTATGAAAAACTAAGATAGCCTAAAATGTCCCAACTACCATAAATTAAAGAACTTCTGCAATTTAGAGCTAAGCAAGTTTGGGCTTAGTGACAGACAAAAGGAAAAAAACTAGTTTATTTAATATTCATTCACTGATACAAGGAAATAAGTGAGCTTTTCTGAACATATCAGTTTCTTGACAGATAATTCCATGAAGAATTAATTTCTAAATACATACCTAAAGCACATTGTATAATATGTTTGGTGATATCTTGGAGTAAAATATAGTCATTTTAATGTTTGTATCAATACATCATTTATTTTTAAATGCCCAGCTTTAAAGAAAATATCATCTCTAATTTTTAGAGAAGTATGTAAAATTTCCCACATGACAGCTTTAGTGGGAAGTCACTCAGGCATTGTACTCTTCAACACTATTATTTCCCAGTTCTTGGCTGAAGCTCTGTGAGGCATGAAGCCTATAAAACTGGGAGAATTCTCTTTAGAAATAAGAAAAAGTTAAATTTTAAATTTAGAACATTTACAAGAATATGTCCACGCATTCACCTAGGATTTGAAAGGGTCCAGAAAGTTGATTTTATTAGTTCCTTGGGCAGTGACTTCAGTCCTGCTTCCTGAGCATAAGTAATACTTACTCATACATACCTTTCATCAGTTTCTCTTCCTGAAACATGCCTGTTTTTCGGAACCCTTGGATCACAATCCAGATCTCAGACCCCTGAGTCAGCATACATAGATTCTTCCCCTTAACCCATTAACACTCTCTCCCTCCCACCATTCTCACTCCACATTTGATATCCAAACATATTGATAATTTTAATTCTTAATCCTTACCATTTTCTTTCTCCTAATTAAGCCAACAAACCCCTTCTGGCCCTTGGTGATTCTAAACATTCCTTTTCATTTAACCTATGAAGTCAGCACCTTACTGCCATTCAAACTAAGCAAACAGGTGGTTCTCAAACTGAGAGTGGGTCACAATCACCTGAATAGGTCTTGAGAAATTGAAGACATCTGGGATCCTTCACTATAAACTTATATTGATTGGTTCAGTGTAGAGGGGTGGGGGTTGTTACTGTGAATTTTTCTGAAATAAAAACACCCAACACAATTTATATACTGACAGCCCACAGTGCTCTCTTTGAGAATCTGCCTTTTGAAAAATGATTATGCACTTCATGTTTCTTTTCTTCCTTCATAAGGCACAGTACCTTGTATATCACAAGCATTTAATAAATGCATAATTAGCGTGTGAAATGGTAACATTACAATATTTCCATGAAGTAATTTCCAGATGGAGTGAAGCTCTAAATAAAGGAACTGATACTTTAATTTTCATGGGGATTAAATTTAAACACCCTAGTACAGTCCAGTCATTACTGGAGTCACTAGAGGTATTTGCTAGAGTTTTGATTTTCGGCTATAATCAGACCTTCATACCAATCTGGGTAATTTACACTTTCATTAGCTTGCCAAGTTATATTGTCATGTACTTTCATGCTTTAGTGACACAAAGAAAGTGAAAGCGAAGTCACTCAGTCATGTCCAACTCTTTGCGACCCTATGGACTATAGTCCGCCAGACTCCTCTCTGT
Organism: Antilocapra americana; assembly: GCA_007570785.1. NCBI lineage: Eukaryota > Metazoa > Chordata > Mammalia > Artiodactyla > Antilocapridae > Antilocapra > Antilocapra americana. Next base: position 4,967,962 of record ML660786.1, on the reverse strand, counting down.
TCATAGAATTCTCCAGGCAAGAATACTGGTGTGGGTTGCCATTTCATTCTCCAGGAGATCTTCAGTCTTCCTGGACTAGAGATCAAACCTACATCTCCTGCTTTGGCAGGCGGATTTTTTTTTTTTTTTTTTTTTACCACCAAGCCACATGGAAAGCTGTCACAGGTAATTCTGTGGTTAAACTCAGAAAATAACATACTTTTCAGATGTCGTTTGTACACTGATAGAACCTTATGTTGAGACCATTTTAAGGAATTGTATACCTACCTGTTATAGATGTCTCTCTCCCATTATCTCTTTACCATGAAGGGAGACTACAGTGTTGCTGCAGAAGTGGGTGTGTGTGTATCCTTGTGGGGGAAAATGTTTTGAAATTCCTAAAGAACTTAGACGGGGATTCAGTTGCAACTCCAGAATTCTGGGGAGATTTGGGTCTCTGTAACATAGAGGTCAATAACCCATTTCAACTATCTATTTTTTTAATTAAATTTGTTTTCTGATTTCAACTAAAGTTGAAGTCAAAGAAAACACAATCCTAACCCAGGACTTTAGGGCAAGGATGACTGTTCTGGAATCATGCTCAGTTCTCTGCCAGGGCATCAAGCTGGTCTGTGTTTAGATGTTTAGAGCTATGCTTTTGGAGGATGGAGTATATTGAGGAAATCAGAGGAGTGATTCTGATGAATTCCTGCACTCTCTGTAATTTATCTTGATCTTCTACAATCCTATGAGTATTAAACTGCCTAGACTTTTAAACAAAAATGTTACCTTGGGAATGAGGGATTTTTTTTTTAAGCTGTCTCAGAAGATGGCTATTTCCGTATCAAAGCCCATACTTGCTGGGAGCAATCCATGCTATAACACAAAATCCCTGTCAGATTCTGATTTCTTCTTGCTAAGAGCTTTGACCTGGTCTTTTTGTTCCGGAAGTCTTAACAAACTGTTGCCGGAACTTCTGCTTGCATCCCAGATTCTTTTTTTCTCCTCACTTGCCCAGTTCTAGAGCCACTTGACCTTGTCTGAATGGGAAGTCTTCCCTGTTTAAAAGGACAGTGTTCTGCCTGATCTGATTGCTCTGCAAATCAACCCTAGCACCTACACTTCACTGCCTGCCTCCCGCTAACAACTCAGACCTTAACCCCTGAAGTGGCCCTGCGGGACCCAGTTAATATACTAAGTTTCAGCTCGACACCTCTGCCTCCGAATGCTTCGTCAGATATACAAGCTGCTTGTTTCTCAAGACTTTCCTGTGTCAGAGGCTTCTTTTTTTTAAGACGTGGATTTGCTGTGGTGACAAAGCAAAATTTGCTTTTAGTATGTTAAATGCGATTTTGGCAGTAGCTGCCAGCAGATCAGATCATCAAAGGTTCTATTCATTAAATTGTCCACAATCACCATTTTTATTTGCCCGGTTGGAAGCAATTCATCATCATTAAATGTTGCAGGGAGGCCTTCAGAAAGAAAATGTTTGTGAAACCGATTGCTGGTATGCTTTGCCAACAGTTGGTAGATGAGACTGTTTCAGGCACAGAACAAAATATTATCATTTCCTAATAATTTGTTTATCAAATGATTTTTGGCTATATTCGTACTAGGTAGGCTTTGAGGGTACACAGAAAAGGATTTTAGGAGGAATTCATGGAACTATTCACCTCTGGATACAATACTTGTAAATATTCTGCAATGATTGTTATGTGTATTCATTTGATGAGGCTTTTTTCTTTAGCTCTGGATGTTAACAATGATAATTCCACAAACAATAAAATAATACTTTATGTCTGCCTAAAGATTCACAATTTCCAAAACATTTTCATGTGAATTATCTCATTCCATCACAGCAAAAGCTCCATGATGCAGGCTGGGTTAATTTTAACGTACCCGTGGTACATCTCAAAGACTATAACCCACTGAGGGGGCCTGGTTTGTCTTATACTAACAAATGGTGGCCCCAAAGCATATATTTTCCTATACTATACTCAGGGTTCCCTCCTGATGAAGTTCACCTGTAATTACCAGCTATGCATCAGATGAAAGCAAAGCTGGCTAGTTGAGCCTTGTAGAAAATGCCCAGGACTTCTGTTAGCTGAGACTTTTAACTCCTAATATTCCATATAACACAGTTTTAAGAAAGAAGTTATGTGATCAAGTCTGCATTTAAGAAAAAGAATAAAATAGAAAAAAAAAAGAGATTACTCTGACATAATAGACTGATAAAAAGGGGGGCACACATGAGCAAAGGTCAGCATCTATCAATTCACAATAGGTTAGAGATGCTATAAAACTAGAAAAACAAGCTGAAATATTGCATGGGTTTTGTATGAACCATATTTAGGGGATTGGGCATCCACACAAGTTTACCCTAATATATTCTGGATAGGATCTTTCTAATTCGACATCATTCTTTCTTTCTAGAAGTTATCATTGGAAAGTACTTTTAAGTATTATGTGTCTTCTACTTGCTTAAAGAAAAGAACTCATGTTACCACCGCAAGTCTATTGAATATTTTATAAAACAAACCACAGACTACTCAGGAAAATGCCCAACACAATAAATCCAGCACACCTTGCATGCCTTATCCTCTTAAGTTTTGCTTTTAGATTACACTCTGCTTTATTTAATACATATTGTTACCTGGTAGCTCAGCTGGTAAAGAATCTACATGCAACACCGGAGACCCCAGTTCAATTGCTGGGTCAGGAAGATGCCCTGGAGAAGGGATAGCTACCCACTCTGGTATTCTTGGGCTTCCCTGGTGGCTCAGCTGGTAAAGAATCCTCCTGGAATGCGGGAGACCTGGGTTCAATTCCTGGGTTGCGAAAATCCCCTGGAGGAGGGAATGGCTCCCCACTCCAATATTCTGGCCTAGAGAATTCCATGGACTGTGAAGTCCATGGGGTCACAAGGAGCTGGACATAACTGAGCAGCTTGCACTTCCACTTTCATCACAGCACTAGAACTTGGTATAACAAATGGATTAAGGACTTGATTTGCGGGCAAAGAAAACTAAGTTCAGACCTAGCACTGGAAATTATTTCTTAACTGAACTTGGACCAGTTAATTATAGAGGGCATCATTTTATCATTGTAGAATAGTGATAGCAACACTTTTTAGGTTAATTATATATATATATAAAATCCTGTTACACTTACATATTTGCATTTACATATATATATATAAAATTCAGTTTATATATCAATCCAGTTGCAATGCCTGGGACATAATAAATAAATGCACAATTAATATTTGTCATTTCAAGTAACCTCTAAGGCTTCATTTGAGCCAAGTGTCAGAAAAATGTTAACGATGGCCCAAGAGTCAGTCTGATTGACCAAACCGACCTCCTGAAGCAGAATTCCTCATATATTGGCTGCTTTCAAGGCTGAGAAAGAGTTAGTTACAGGATGCTGCTGCTGCTAAGTCGCTTCAGTCGTGTCCGACTCTGTGCGACCTCATAAACGGCAGCCCACCAGGCTCCGCCTTCCCTGGGATTCTCCAGGCAAGAGCACTGGAGTGGGTTGCCATTGCCTTCTCCAGTGCGTGAAAGTGAAGTCGCTCAGTCATGTCCGACTCTTGGCGACACCATGGACTGCAGCCCACCAGGCTCCCCCGTCCATGGGATTTTCCAGGCAGGAGGACTGGAGTGGGTCGCCACTGCCTCCTCCCAGTTATAGGGTGAGCCTGGAGTATCTCCTTGTTCCAAAAAGACTCAAAGAGCTTAAAATTTTTTAAAAAGCAGGATCATTTCACATGGCTGCAGAAGCCAGTGAAAAGGGGTCCCCATTAGTCAAAACTGGAATCATTATTAAAATTAAGTACAATAATGAATGATAAGCCTTTGAAAAAACTGAAATACATGATTTCATATTGATAATGAGTAGAGAAATGAATATATACATGTTTGCATGCATACAAAGAGACCTAAATAAAGGGGAAGGGAGGTCTTTGCTTAATTAGAAGGGGAAAGACCAGCTTATAAATGGGTAGGTACAGGTCAACTGGGGAAATGATTGTCTATCTTCATAGTAGGAATTGGGTCGGCCAAAAAGCATCATTGAATGTTAGATCTGGGGAAGAGTTTCAGTGACAAGCAGAATATTTGCATAGTCTTAAAATTTCTCCCAATTGATTACTAACTAGTTACAAGGAAAAATAAAGTAATTATATATAAAGATAATTGTTCAAGTGACCAAGATTTTTCAATACTAAGGGACAGATGGATTTCATGACCTTTAGGACATATCACCCAGGCAATAAATACTGCTCAGGATGAAGACATCTAATCTAATCACAAGTATATACCAGATAAGCACCAAATGAACATATTTTTCTCAAATACCACAGAAGAAGGCAGCTGAATTCTTCGATAGATTAATGTCATAAAAATAGAAAGCCTGTATAAGTATTCCAAATTAAGAAAATCTGAAGAGGTGTGAAAACTAAATACAATTTCTGACTCTAGACTGGGTCTTGTATTGGAAAAAAAAACCTATAAAGAATATTATTGTGATATCTGACAAAATCAGAGTGTGAATGATACATTCAATTAAGATATTTTCATGTGTTATTATAGTCATGTTAAGGCTTTTGAGGTTAGTACAGTAAATTGTACTGTGACTATATCAAAACATCACTATATTTAGGAAATACTGAAGTATTTAGGGGTAAGAAGCCATGATATTTGAAACATTCCTCAAAGAATTCAAGAAAATGTGTGTGTGTGTGCATGTGTGTAAATTATATATGTGTGTGTGTGTGTGTTCGTATGTATAAATAGAGACTGAGAGCAATAAACAAATGAGGTAAAATGCCAGCAAATGGGTGAATCTAAGGAAAGAAAACATGGATGGTCTTTGTTAGAATTTTATTTCTGCAATTTTTCTGTAAGTTTAAAGTTATGTCCAAATCAAAAATTAAAAAATAATATGTTGAATAGCAACATATTATTTTCAAAATAGAGTAACTCAAGTGAAGGTCTCTGAGCTCAAAATCTGTTACTACGTTTATTTCATTGATGCATTTCCTGAATGCCTTACCAACATGTATCCTTTTTTTATCCAGTGGAAATGAGGATCTATCCAAAATCACAGAGTTTGCTTTGGTGAGTTTGTGGGTGGATCCTGCTCTTCTCACAGTATTTTTTTCCTGCCCTTTGTCATTTCTATTTGCTAAGCATTCCACAATGGCTTGTTTTATGAATAATAAAATGCATACAAGTTTTACTTTCAGTTTTTATGGAAGAGAAAGAGCTAAGGGCAAAGACCATGTCTTATAAATTCTCTGTGTATTTTTATTGAGTTTTTTTAAAATTCACAGTTCTAAGATTTTACAGCTTTGAAATAAGAGACTTTGTCATTCTTTCTCTTTACTATGCATATACATTTAGTGGGCATATCTTTTTAAAATTACATATTATATGATATAGAACCAGTGATAAATTAATCATTTCTCCTGTGTTTTGTTTTGGGAGACATTCTCACAATTCTAGGAAGTTAAAAAATGCTTTAAAACCATTAAAATCATTCTATGCCAATTCTGGAAAAAATTCAAGTTCTGCTGAAGATACATTTTTGTATCCAATAATCAGTAAGTTTCACTTTGATATTTTCTTTATCATTTCTTCTTTTATTATGTTTTAATTGGTAGTTTATAATACTAAATAAATGTTGTTGTCAGTTCAGAACACTCACAATACATGAGAATCACTGAATTAAACACTTACCAATATTTGAACAAACAGAAAAAGCCAAATAGATGAATGAAAGGATTCAATTAAGAAGTTGAATTTTAATAATCACATCTTCATTAGCCTATAATAGATATTTTTGGTACAAGGAGGTTTAATACATTGACACCTGAAAATCCATGCATCTAAAAATAGCTATAGTTGAACTACTGAAAGATTCTAGTTGAATTTCTCTGCCCTAGTCTCTCTAATAAGATATTTTAAGCGTCTAAAATCTAATAGAATTGCCTCAGGCTCTTGGTTTGAATTTTCAATGCACTGTCTAAAATAACTTCAGGACTAAAATGTAGCACGTTAGCTATTTCTAAAACATGGTAATGGGCCACACTAACTCTAGTGAGTACTATTGAATAAGGAGGGAATGGGCAGAGGATTTAAGAGAAACATAACTAAAATTTTATATAAGTAAACTCCTTAAGGAAAGTTATTACAGCATTGCATTAAGCTCTGAGATTTTGAGCTGAATACAAGCAAAATATACTTAGAGTCTATAGAATTATTTATTGAAGCCAAATTATTGATGTGTTAATCTGCTCAGGCAGCCATAACAAAATAACAACGACTTAAAAAAGAGAAATTTATTTTCTCGGTTTTGGAGGATAGGAAGTCCAACATTAAGGTGCCAGGAGATCCAAGTCCCTATTGAGGACTCTCTTTCTGACTGGCAGACATCTATCTTCTCTTTCTGTCCAAACAACTGGGAGGGAAAGGGAGAAAAGAAGCAAGTTTCCTGGGATGTTCTTTTAAAGTGAAGTCGCTCAGTCGTGTCTGACTCTGTGACCCCCATGGACTGTAGTCTACCAGGCTTCCGGCAAGAATACTGGAGTGGGTTGCCATTTTCTTCTTTTTAAAGCATGTTAATACCTTCATGAGGGCCCCACCCTCATGATCTCATCAAGACCAGTTTATCTTCCAAAGGCCCTCTCTCCAGATGCCATCACCGTGGGGTTAGGGATTCAGGGTGAATTTACGGAAACACAATTCAGTCCATGACAGCTATCTTTGAAAGATGTTTGATAATCCTCTAAAATGATCTTTAATTATGTGCAGATCAGGTGGCACAGTGGTAAAGAATCTGCCTGCCAATGCAGGAGACACAGGAGACGAGGGTTCAGTCCTGGATTGGGAAGATCCCCTGGACTAGGATATGGAAATCCACTCCACTATTCTTGCTTAGAAACTTCCATGGACAGAGGACACTTGCAGGCTACCGTCCATGGAATCACAAAGAGTGGGACACAACTGAGCATTGATGTATCCTTAATTTCCATTACTGATTGTGAAGGATGGTATAGACATGTTGAGATGAGTGAAAATAATACCTTTAATAAAAAAAAAAGAAAATGTTTGACTTATGTAAACTTATTGTCACTGCTAGATAGTCTTGAAATTTGAAAACTTTGTATTATAATTCTTTATCATTCTGAAAGAAGACTAAAAATGGCACAGTCAATTTCTTCACACTATGCTAATCTTATTATCTGAAAGAAATGGGTGTTTTTAGTCTATCTCATTTATTTTTATGAAGGAGAAAGAAATTATATTTCATTATAGCTCACAGTACTAATACAAAGACTAAATCAGATATATATTTATATATATTTCTTGTCCTTTAAAAACATAATTCCTCATTTTCATTTTTTTTGGATTCTCAGGGTATAATTTCAATTATAGAATATATATTATGATTCCTAACTAATAAAAGGGTAAAAGTAGAAAACAAACTGAGAAGATGAAACATTTAATCTTAAAAACACAGAAGGAAACTAAAGAATTCTGTATTTGAAACCATTGTTTAAATCTCAAAGCACAGGAAAAAAGTCTTTTAAATATGTAATAATATGGCCCATTAATAACTGAAATCAATAAAAAGTTAATAAAATTAAAAGTACTCAGAAAAAGATTCTTTTAAAATCTTTTAATTTGTACTCAAAAATTGTCCTTCATTACTATAAATAATATCTATTAATATAAAACTTTCTTCTTTTTCTTAGGAAAAAAGCTTTAGTCATACATATTTTGCCTCCTGATAAGAATATAGAGGCCTAGAATTTCTCTGATTATATATTTAATATTATCAATATTTTGACAACATCAGTGAACAACTGATCACCATGTTGTTCAGTAATGGTCAAACTGCCACCGTGGGCCAAATCTGGTCCACTGGCTGTTTTTATAACTTTATCAGAACACAGCCACAACATTTATTTGTGTACTATCTATGGTTACTTTCATGCTTCAACAGGGTTCAGTAGTTGTAACAGAACTTCTGGCCCTAAAATATTTGCTACCTGGCAGATTACAGAAAAAGATAACCAGCTCATGCTAAAAAAATGATAGCTTACCCAAAGAGTGGATATTCTTTTTTTGTTGTTGTTAAACAGAGTCGATGGAGAGAATATGCTTATGTATTTTTCCTGGTGCTCATGCATATTCATTTTTGCCTTCAATAGTATTATTTTTACATATATGGGCTATAATTCTATAGTTGTCCTTAACTGTTTATGAATCACTCATTCTATAATACATGCTCTGTTTTACAGTAAGTCTTTTTCAAATGGTTGCTTAGGACACATTACTTTTTATGGAGAGTTTCCAAATTTCTTTGGAAATTTTGAAATTGTAATGTCAAATTTGGAGATTTAGAGTACACTATGATATAAAGCCTTAAAAATTCAGGCCTAATAATATGTATTCCTTGACATTTGGAAAAATCTAGAATAGCCTCCAGTGGCTTAACTACAAGTTCCCCACTCCCTCAGACGGAGGAAGTCCTCTAACCAAACAAATGACCTTCCCTCTTCCAGGGGCCAGGCCCAGTGCCTGATTATCCCTGAGCAGTAGGCTTTAGCTCCCTGAGTTGATCATATGAAGCGTGTCATACACAGGCCTGTCACTCACTCCATGTGGTCCAGCATGGTGTATGGTATCCTTCACCAGCAAGCTGTGATTCTGTGTGACTAATATGCTGCTGTCCATCTCATCTGTCTAATTACAACCATCAGTTTAACCCTAGAAAGGGACTGTCTTCAGCAGTGGAGTGAATAGGAGGCAACTAAAACATATCCATCCTGAAGGAAATCAGTCCTGAATATTGATTGGAAGGACTGATGCTGAAGCTGAAACTCCAGTACTTCCGCCACCTGATGTGAAGAGCTGACTCATTTGAAAAGACCCTGATGCTGGGAAAGATTGAAGGCAGGAGGAGAAGCGGGCGACAGAGGATGAGGTGGTTGGATGGCATCATGAACTCGATGGACATGTGTTTGAGCAGACTCCGGGAGTTGGTGATGGACAGGGAGGCCTGGCGTGCTGCAGTGCTGTTGATGCTGCTGCTAAGTCGCTTCAGTCGTGTCCGACTCCGTGTGACCCCATAGACGGCAGCCCACCAGGCTCTCTCGTCCCTGGGATTCTCCAGGCAAGAACACTGGAGTGGGTTGCCATTTCCTTCTCCAATGCATGAAAGTGAGAGGTGAAAGAGAAGTCGCTCAGTCGTGTCAGACTCTTAGCGACCCGATGGACTAGAGCCCACCAGGCTCCTCCGTCCATGGGATTTTCCAGGCAAGCGTACTGCAGTGGGCTGCCATTGGCTTCTCAGGTGCTGCAGTGCATGGGGTTGCAAAGAGTCGGACGCGACTGAGTAACCGAACTGAACTGACTGAAAACATATCTCACGACCACAAGTCCTTTTGCACATTTGCAGCTTTTGAAGCCTAGGGACATTCAGTAATACATGTACATACTTTCAACTTTAGTGACTATTTTTATTAAGGTTTCTGGTAAATTTATAACATTTTGCCTTGGTCTCTTTCATAGGGTACTCTTTATCTCATTGTGAAAATATTTTCATGCCCAAAGTCACTAAGCAAATACTGCAAAATAATAGTAATCTACTTCTTCCCATGTATCTCCCCTGTCACTTTTTAAAATTTTTCTTTCAAAATAAACAATTCTTATGTACATTCCTTTGCATCTAAGAGACAGGTTTATATTCTTAAGAAATGTCTGCTGAGAAAAATAGAATAGTCTCATTTTCTGTACAGTGACAGTTGAATTTCAATGTGTGCTTTTGGTGAGAATCTATGGAAGCATACTCCTAGTGCTGAACTCTAAAAAGATTAATCTGGTTTTCACAGTATCATCCAGGATCACTGCTGTGGTCCTTGGCAGCTAGAAGTTTAATTCAGTGTCTCTGAAGCTGATCACCAAGGAAGCACTTAAGAGGTTGCTTTGATTCCTGACAGCATGTATGAAGTTTAAAAAAATGGGGTAGGGAGCCACAGAGAGGACTTGGCAGAAGCATTTCTCAGTATACAGAAGGTAGATATGCAAAGCATTCAGATATTGGGAAAACCGTATATTCTAAAATAATGAACTTGAGCTGCATTTGGAAAAAATATTTTTTTAATATTTTTAAAACATTTAAAAATATTTATTTATTTAAATATTTAAGTTTTTTATTTTTTAATTAAGATTTTAATAAAAACAACTTAGGCAGTGGTGGCTACCTCAGTGCAAACATCAAGGCATGCTAGCTGGAGCACAGCAGTGATAAGGTGAGATAGTGGGATAAGGAGAGCCACTGGGTAAGGAAACTTTAGGTGACATGTGGCTTCAGGGAAGGATGGAAGAGTGTTCAGAGCATCTTTGTTCCAGAAAGAAGGGCATGGGGGTTAGCAGAACTGAAGAAGTGTTTGATTTGAAATAGGGAGATGTAGCATTGGATGCTGTGTGACCTACACAAGCAGAGCATGAATAAAAATCAAGTATCTTGGCAGACAGCAGTGTTTAAATGGATCATTCTGAGAACTGGATGGGGCAAAACACACAGAAGCAAACCTGGACAGACAAGGACAGATCAAGGATGAAATAACGTCCCAACCATCCTAACTCCCAACATTATTATTCTAGAATGACATTCCAGGAAGAAGCCTGTAGGAGTACAGTTGGGTAGGGGTAACATTGGAGAACTCTGCAAAGACTGAGTTTACAGCGATAAATCAATTAACCTAGAATTGACTCATATGTCTTCTGCTGTTAGAAAGAAGTGTTGTTCTGTCGCTCTGTTGTGTCTGACTCTTTGTGATCCCATGGACTACCGCACCCTGAACTTCCCTGTCCTCCACTATCTCCCAGAATTTGCTCAAGTTCATGTCCATGAACTGAATGGGGGGCTTGAAATTTAAGTATTGCTGAGTGAGTAAGAAATTTCTTGCCACCTGAATATATGTCTTGTCACTTTTCCCACTGTCTTTTCAATACCAGATCCAAAGTGATTAAGCTTATTTTCAATACTTACTACTGTTAACATATGAATCACCCTCTTGGCAATGATGTGAAGCCTTTGTTATTGCCATGTTCAGAAGGGTAATGTTAAAACATACATATACTAAATGGGGTTATTTTTATGATCTTTAACAATGTACACATATTAATACATTAGTAGTCATAGGATAGAAACGAATCCTGCAATTTTCTCTTCTCATTTAGAAATAGCTCAAAATATTTATGCAAATTGTTTTAACTTTTGTTATATATACATGTCTCTTAAAATGGCAATGTAATATATACGAAACATTTAGTATTACATTTTACTGACAAATAACTCACTAAAGATGCTTATATGCCATATTTGATGACTACACACTTACATCCTTCACCAACTTCTATTCCCTTAGGAAACTGAATTTATTTGTATAAAATAAGAGTGTATGATGATGATCTGATTTCTCTGTTTTCTCTTCATAGCCATCTCAATATACTGATTTAAATTTCTGTTTAACACTAACTTCAGAGTCATTCTTATTTTTTTAACTTTTATTTCTTCCAATTTCTTCAAGATGACTATAAAATAGTCTTTCTAAATGTCCAATAGACTATATAGAAAAAAGGAAGCACTCACATAATGATAGTATCTATAATTATGTCAATGAAATTCAAACAAGAGAATCTTCTACCAAATTCAGAGGCCAAAACAGGACATCAATTGTACCCAGATCAGTGGTGTTTTTTATCTAACAGCATTTCTTAACTTGAAACTTTATAAAGAGAGCAAAAGTAATGGTAAGGAGTGAGCAAAACTGCCATATTGAATAATCTATTAGCAATTTACCTATGAACAAAGCCTACTAAGAACTCGACTGGAGTCACATTGAATCTATAGTTCTAAAGGGAGAGTGGACATCTCAACCAGGCTCTGTCTTCTAATCTATGAATACCATGTCTTTCTCCACTTATTTCCATGTTTGCCTATTTCTTTCATCAGAAGCTTGCAGGTTTTAGCATATACCTTGCACATGTTGTGTAGGATTTATACCTAAGAATATATACATTTGAAGTCCTGATGCTTTAACTAGACAGACCTTTGTTGGCAAAGTAAGGTCTCTGTTTTTAATATGCTGCATAGGTTGGTCATAGCTTTTCTTCCAAGGAACAAGCATCTTTTTCTTTCATGGATGAAGTCACCATCTGCAGTGATTTTGGAGCCCCCATAAATAAAGTCTCACTGTTTTCATTGTTTCCACATCTCTTTGCCATGAAGTGATGGGATCAGATGGCATGATCTTAGTTTTCTGAATGTTGAGTTTTAAGCCAACTTTTTCACTCTCCTCTTTCATTTTCATCAAGAGGCTCTTTTTCACTTTCTCCCATAAGGGTGGTGTCACCTGCATAACTGAGGTTAGTGATATTTCTCCTAGCAGTCTTGATTCCAGCTTTTGCTTCATCCAGCCTGGCATTTCTCATGATGTACTCAGGACATAAATTGAATAAGCAGGGTGACAATATACAGCCTTGATGTACTCCTTTCCCGATTTGGAACCAGTCCAGTTCAGACTATTGCTTCTTGACCTGCATACAGATTTCTCAGGAGGCAGGTCATGTGGTCTGATATTCCCATCTCTTAAAGAATTTTCCATAGTTTGTTGTGATCAACACAAATGTTAGTATAGTCAATAAATCAGAAGTAGATGTTTTTCTGGAACTCTCTTACTTTTTCTATGATCCAGCAGATGTTGGCATATTGATCACTGTTTCCTCTGCCTTTCCTAAATCCAACTGAAGGACTGATGAGCACCAAAGAATTGATGCTTTTGAACTGTGGTGTTGGAGAAGACTCTTGAGAGGCCCCTTGGACTGCAAGGAGATCAAAACTGTCAATCCTAAAGGAAATCAGTCCTGAGTATTCATTGGAAGGACTTATGCTGAAGCCAGAGCTCCAATACTTTGGCCACCTGATGCAAAGAACTGACTCATTGGAAAAGTCCTTGATGCTGGAAAAGATTCAAGGCAGGAGGAAAAGGGGATGACAGAGGGTGAGATGGCTGGATAGCATCACCAACTTGATGGTTATGAGTTTGAGTGCCGGGAGCTGTCAGGATGTCCCCTCACTCGGATGACAAGGGGCACAAGACTGAGAAGGAAACTGCAAATCGGATTTTCCTTTGGGGCATCCCAAGGCAAGGCCCCTCCTGGTATTTTTCTTGGGAAGTTTTGTTTATGCTCTGAATATTAGCTCATCTCAGTAGGTCAGTCCCAGTTAGAAATAATTCATCCTGAGATAATTCCCTCAGACCTTATTTCCCCCAGGGGATTGGGGAAGGCAGATTCCCTTCCCTGGGGACAAAGAAGGAATAAGGGACATTTAAATAGATTACTACACCTCCTACTCTTTACTGGGGAGTTTCTTTCTACTTAGATTGATGTACTTATCCAAAGTATGCTGGAGACAAGCAAATGGTAAACATACTAATGTTAAATCTAATTATGCAGAAATCCGACTTTTGCAAGGAAAATGAGCTTAGGGTTAAAGTTGTTGATGATAGGCAGAAAACAAGATTGTATAGAATAATATGTGATGAAATGGATGTGTTTCTTGGGTATAAAAACTGTAAACCTTCAACAATAAATAGAGAGACTGCTCCATCACCACATTGACTCAGCTCAGTTCTTCTGCAGATGCCACTCAGCCCTCAAGACCCCCGGACCCGCTGAGGCTGGACCCCAGCATTTGAGTAAGCTGCAGGGTTTGGTGATGGACAGGGAAGCCTGGAGTGCTACAGTCCATGTGGTCACAAAGTGTTGGACACAACTGAGCGACTGAACTGAACTGAGTTCTGATGCAAATGGCTTTACAGCTTTTAAATTTTTTGTTCTGCTTTTTCATAGCTGGCATATAGAAATATGAATTTTGTATTAAAGAAATAGATACTTTCATAACACTTATTTATGTGAAAGTTTGGGCACTATAGGGAAGGGAAATCCTAATTTAGGTTTAAATAATGTCACTCCCAAACCTTACAAGTAAATAAAGTGAAATGGTTTGATTTTTCTGCTTCTTCATTTCTTGTTTTGTCATTAGATAAAACACATTGTATGTGATGTCATTAATAGTCACAATTAATGGAGATAGTTAAAAGTAATGATTTGAATGGAGAAAAATAGTGAAATCTAGTACTTTTATGAAAAATACCATTAAGCTCTCAATTAATTGACTGCTACATAAAAGCAAGTTGTTTATAGTATTCCTTCTCTCCCTCTCTCTCTTTCTCTCCACTCCAGATGAAAGAGAGAAAAAAAAAAATCACTTAAATTATCTCTGCACACAACACAGATTCCAAAAATATTATCTTTATACAAACAGCTGAAGATACGAAGACATAAGCTATTTTCATTTTATTTTAACGTCACTTATGATTTAAGAGTGTCCCTTTAACACAAACCACTAATTATTTGGAATATAAATTGATCAAACTGTAAAATATATCATCCCTAAAAATGAAAATTTGAAGCAACAGGAGAGGGATAAAGGCATAAGATTGGCATGAGATAAATTTAGAGGTCTCCAGACACCTGACACTCTCTAAATTAAATCAATAAGTGCAACTCTGTGGACCTTAGGTCAGCTGAAATGAAATAGTACAAATCAAATATTTCACAATATTTGTTAGTGCTATATAGGTGAAGACATAGGAGAATCTTAAATTTTGAAAACTAATTGGTTTGGAATTATTTATCTCAGTAGCAAATAAAAACTTCTTATATATTTTAAAATACTTTGAATTAAAGACCTTTATATATATTTAAAAATTAATAATATGGGCATGTAACGTACAACATGGCCAACTATAGTTAATAAAATGGTATTGCATATTTGAAAATTGCTAAGAGAATAAACCTTAAAAGTACCTATTATCACAAGGAAAAAATACTGTAACTGTATTGGATGACAAAGGTTAACTAGACTTAATTGTGGTGATCATCTCACAATATATGAAATATTGAATCATTAACTGTACATCTGAAGCTATTATAATGCTGTGTGTTAATTAAACCTCAATACCGAGAAATATTTAAGAAAGGAGAATTTTAGGAACATAATAGGCACAACCTACAGGTACATGTAAAAATGCAAAAAGAATCATATGTGTGACACAATAGCTGTGTTGTAGCTAAAACAGGTGATTGTGTCATGTGCCTTTAAATGCTCAAAATACATGCATATTTACGGTGGGAGCATTCTTTTTAACTTTTTGTTTTGTATTGGCATATAGTCAATTAGCAACGTTACGACAGTTTCGGGTGGACAGCAAAGGGGTTCAGCCATACATACATACATATCCATTCTCCCCCGTGGACAGAGGAGCCTGACGGTGGGTCATAAACAGTGGGATACAGCTGATGGACTGAGCACACGAGACAGCGGCAATACCCCGAAATCTCAAAAACTCCATGAACTTCGTGTTTGTAACAACCAGGGCTTACTATTTTCTATTTTGCAATCAGATTAACTATCTTTCACAGATCATCTGTACCAATACCAGCAGATCCAAGCGTTGACTCTTAAATCGTCTGTCTAGAAGTGATATAAAATGCTGTTTCTCACATTGATTGACAAGAGAAAACCACCTCACCAATAACCTCTCTACAGGGAGAGGCAGAAAACTTTTGGGGGACAGTAAAACATTTTACCAAAATTTCTAATAATTTCAAGGATGATAGCATACTTTTGTTTAAAAGTGTAAATTGTAAGAAAATATTCTGTTTCTAAATAACTTTCTGATTCCAATGAACAGTTTCACCACTGGTAAAATATTGTTGATCATTGTGATTTTAAGATGCTAATTTCTGAGGACAGAGATTCTAGTGTTGAAGGAAAGATAATTTCCTCTTGTATTATCCCTGTTATTATATGTTATTATTCTCACAAAATTAAACCTCATTCCTAACCCTTCCAATTTTTATTCACTTAACATAAAGAGTGCTTCTGGTCTTGGCATCTTGAATTCACATGAGCATTGATGTTTGGCCCAAGTTGCCAACCAGTGAAACAAAAGGGACCAGGGCTCTTATTATTGGCATCATCCTGTGGACGCGTCTGTGGCCATGGCAGATTTCTTAATTGTCCATGCCAATCACTTCTCTTATAGCCAGTGTTCTCAAACAGCACCCAGAAAAAAGTCCTTCAGGTTTGGACATAACCACATAATTCTCTTGGTGGTGAAGCTGACCCTCCAGCCATTCCTTCTATTATTTTTTGCTCTATAGAAAACTCCTAAGACATATAGCATATCCAAAAACATATTTATTTCTTTTGACTGGAAATCACAGCTTTCTCAGGTCAGTCCTTTGCTTTCAGCTGTTGTTTGCCTGTCTCTCTCCTCTCCACTGCTCTGTGAGCTATATTTCCTAGGCAGCCACGTCAGCTGGCTTCTTGCTAGTTTGTCCAATGGGAAGTGCTGGTGGAAAATTGGAGGTTGGGAAATTGGAAGCAGGAAGAAATGGAGAAGCTAGGTTGTCTCTCTGCCTCCTCTTCACCTATGTGGAGTGTTCAGCCATGGTTGCATCTTTCTACATCCCCAGTTTCTGCCAGACAAGCCCATCATAGTTCCAGAAGGGGACTCTGACCCTGGGAATTCATCCCTTGCCTCACCCAGCTGGGGAGATTTGAAGATATCTGCTGTTTCTAAATTCTGGTTTGTTCACCATCTGCTGTTTTTGTTTTTCAGCACGTCCATCACAAATAGAAGAATTCCCTGTTGCATTCTGACTGATTACATGCTTGAAATATCACTCAAGATAGTTTAACAGTATGATTTCAATACTATTAAAAGTATAATTCTCATAATAACAAATCACCTACAGCCATCACAAGATGCAAAAAAGTGGTCAGTCAGGATGAGATCTTCAAATCATGGTTTTGGAACATCAAACATATCACTATAGCAAAAATATGTTGCTGTTGTTCAGTTACTAAGTCGTATCTGACTCTTTGCAACCCCATGGACTATAGCCTGCCAGACTCCTCTGTCCATGGAATTCTCCAGGCAAGAATACTGGAGTGGGTTGTCATTTTCTTCTCCAGGCCAGTAAAAATGCAGCAACACAAAATTTCTATTTTTCCTATATAGGTTATCTATAAATGCACCAACTTGTACTTATAATTCACTACAACTGCACTGATCAATAAGATGATCTAGGCTTTAATAGTTATTTAAGTATCCACTACATCACATAAGATTAACTATTACTTTTATCATTTAGGATTGATGTGCTTCTATTTCAATCTATCTATAAAGGGACTTTGATGCTTTTGAATTATGGTGCTGGAGAAGACTCTTGAAATTCCCTTGGAAAGCAAGGAGACCAAACCAGTCAATCCTAAAGGAAATCAACCCTGAATATTCATTGAAAGGACTGATGCTGATGTTGACGCTCCAATAGTTCTGCTGACTGATGCAAAAAGCCAACTCATTAGAAAAGACCCTGATGCTGGGAAACATTGAGAGCAGGAGGAGAAGGGGAAACAGAAGATGAGATGGTTGGATGGCATCACTGACTCAATGGATGTGAGTTTGAGCAAATTCCAGGAAACAGCAAAGGCATGGAAGCCTGTCGTGCTGCAGTTCATGGGGTCACAAAGAGTTGGGCATAACTTAGTGACTCAACAGCTATACCATTGGAAGATCTGGTTTCCTCTCCTTTAGGGTCATCAAAATCTTATCATGAAAAGCTTCAAGTTGTATGCCACGCCTCCCAATATTTGTTGAGACTCACACAGTTTAGACAATTTGGTGTACAAATAGGTAACTTTTCACAGAACTACATACTGATTCTACCTTGGAAGATAAGGAAAGAAGAGCAAGTTTTTTGTTTTGTTTTGTTTTCTGTAAACAGAATTTCTATCATAAAATAGCAAGAATAAAAATTTTATACTGGTCAAAATTTTTTGAATATTCCTATTCTTCATAAACTTTGATAAACCAAGTTCCCTCTCCCTGACCCCCTTCTCCTACTCTGCTCTTATTCTCTCTCTTAAAGTCCAAAAATTCTTAGTTCATCTGTTCATTTGGCCTTTTCTGGTTTGTGTTGTCACTGTTTTCCTTCAAATCAGGGACCATTTATTCTAGCCTTCACATGGAGTCAGGCTTCTGAGAAAAGTCAAATTAAGATGTTTAAGCTCATCATTGCCTTATATTCATTTTCCCCTTACTCTATTAGAGGGAAAAAATATTGATATTTTCTTCATTTACGTAAACCTTCACAGTTAAAATGATAATACAAGAGTATTTTAGAAGAAGTTTAAGAAGAAATAAGCATATGATATTTAAAAGAATGAAAACAATAAATCAGTTTGATGTATGCAGAATGAGTTCCCCTTCCCAATGTTAGTAAATTGAAGAAAAGAGTCATTTTTGGATATATGTCCAAAAAAAATTGAAATCAAGATCTCAAAGAGGTATCTGCACTCTTATGTTCATTTCATCTTTATTTATAATATGCAAACAACATAAATATCCATGGGCGAATAAAGTAAATATAATAATTACACATTATACATATTTCATTGTTATTCAACTTTTAAGGACAAGGAAATTCT
Source organism: Antilocapra americana (assembly GCA_007570785.1). Lineage (NCBI taxonomy): Eukaryota > Metazoa > Chordata > Mammalia > Artiodactyla > Antilocapridae > Antilocapra > Antilocapra americana. The sequence goes on along the minus strand of ML660786.1, from coordinate 4,949,341 downwards.
GTCATTAGCAACAACATGGATGACCTTGGAGAACATTATACTAAATGAAATAAACCAAATGCAGAAACGCAGATGCTATATGTTCTCACTTATATACAGAATCTAAAATGATCAAACTCTTACACATGCTGTGCTGTGCTGTGCTTAGTCATTCAGTTGTGTCCTACTCTTTGCAACCCTGTGGACTGTAGCCTACCAGGCTCCTCTATCCATGGGGATTCTCCAGGCAAGAATACTGGAGTGGGTTGCCATGCTCTCCTCCAGGGGATCTTCCCAACCCAAGGACTGAATCCAGGTCTCCCACATTGCAGGTGGATCCTTTACCATCTGAGCCTCCAGGGAAGCCTAAGAATACTGGAGTAGGTAGCCTATCCCTTCTGCAGGGGAACTTCCTGACCCGGGAATCAAGCTGGGGTCTCCTGCATTGTAGGCAGATTCTTTACCAGCTGAGCTACCAGGGAAGTTAGTGTCAAGCAATTTCTTGTTGGTTTCCTACAAAGAAATTACTCTATCATTTCCTGTTTTAGAAGTTTCTAGATACCAATCAAAGCAAGCATGGCTGGCCTTTTCTAATTGTGCATGCCAACATATCAATTTTGGAATATCAGAAGAGCCCCAATTTGGCCATTTTAGGCTGAGAGCTCTCTTAGTGTAATTTCTCCAATGAACAAGACACTGGCAAACATGCGCTCCATACACATTGCGCATGAATCCGGCTGGCGTGTTAGTCAGAGATCGGCTTTCTGACAAAACCCTTTGCTTCTGTTTTTGAGATTCTGTTCCCCATTTTACGTTGAATTTGTCAGGGATAAAAATCACTAGCGAAACTTTGTAGTGGGCCTGTGTGTTGCTTTTGAGCTTAAGTCCTTCAGGAGCCACCCCCGAGTCTTTTCAGCCCATCGTACCTGTCTCAGATTCTACCTCAGGCAATCTAAGACCATCGCGGCTACTCAGGTTTCTGAATGGCCAGTTCTTTTGTGTGACCCCCAGACGGGCAAGTATTCTAATTAATGAGTGGGTTTCCCCATAAGACCACTGCACAGTATGAAGACTAGGCCTCTACCACTCCTGTAAATTTCTCAATCACCTCAGAAAACCAAAACCAATGGGGTGGACCCTTGTCCCTTTTTTTCAGGGTAAAGACCCAATATATTCTCCTTTTATCCCTGCAAATTCTATAAAGGCAGTGGAATTGAGGAACTGTCAGATCAACCTCTTACTTAACTACTCAGCCAAGACCATTCAATTCCCTACAATGGAGTGACCTTGGCATCTTTCAGCCAGCCCTTCAATCCGGTACCTTTTGACTGGGTGGGAATTTCTCAGTATCTTTCAACTGAGCCTCAGTCAGTGTCTAGACCATGAGTGGGTATGCCCCAGATGTTTCACCCGCCCCCCCGACCCCCACCAGTAGCTTTCCAACTGGAAGGAGGCAGGTAACTTGCTCCACCACCAAATAAAACTCAGAATCTCAACCAATATGGGAGATGCGAGAACCAAGAGAGACTTAGCCAACTTCGCCTGCTTTCCCAGAGGAGGCGGATGGGCGAAAGGGGCTGCTGCTGGTACCAAAGCTCTGGTTCCCCAAAGGAAGTGAATCCACTCTGGACCACTTCATCAGTCACCATAACTGTCAACTAAAAAAAGATGAACAACTTGAGAGTTGAAAGTTGCGAGGCAGCCCCCCAGATAGCTCTGGGAGACTGCTCCCCACTGTGATCGTAGGGAGGACAAATTCTGCAGTATTGTCACACTGATTTCCTGACCTGCAGGATAAAATACACAGTGGTGATGCAGGCCAAGTGGAAGACCCTAATATTGTAGTCTTCCTCAGCCAAAACACCAAACCAAAAACAAAACTGTATCTTGGGTAGGACAGCAGATATTCATGTCCCCTTCAAAGTCAAAAAAGATGCAGGAGCTGTGGTCCCCATTGTGTCTGCATTAGTCTTGCCAGTCTGGCCGTTGAAAAATTCAGACAGGATATGTTAGATTATGGTGAACTGCCACGAACCCAGCCAAGTGGTGCCCCAGCCATAGGCTCTTGTGCTGGATGTGGTACCTTCATCATGCACATTGGATAACTGATGTCTAGCAATTAACCTGGCAAGGAAGTTATTTTCAATCCCTATCAGACAAATAGGATCAGTTTACATTCACTTTGAATTGAAAGAAGCATACATTCATTTTGTTTCTCAGGACCATAGATATTTCCCTGATCTCAGTCATAATGTAGCTAAAAAGTTGGGAAAAGATACTTGGTGATATTTTTTAAGCCTTTACTTAAAGATGTTGGACAGTACTATAAATATGATTGGTTTAAAATTAATCACTCCATGTAAATCAGGGATAAGTATCAACAAGATTGCTAAAAAAATAAAATTGTGATGCTATGCAAATCATTGGCTGTCATTTAGGCAATTAGGATAAATTTTCCAGAAACAGTACCATATACAGATTGAAAGCGTACAGTACTTAAAACAACTTGGATGAGAATTGAGGATAATATGCTATTGAAAGCTGTGATAGATAACAAAAATTGGCTGTAATGATGACAGAAATACTGATGTCAAAATTTAAAGAGTTTGAATAAAATTAACTTATAAATTGTGACAGTAGAAAACCATCTTTTTATAGTAATATATTACTTAATATAATATTTTAAAATATGTATGCAGCTAAATTTAAATTAAACGTAACAGGTAGGCATGTGACTATTTAATCAGGCGTTTAAAAAATGTATATATTCAAATCAGCTATGGGGAGCTGTTTTCATTCATCTAGCTGAATCAGAAAAGATACAGTATCATTTCCCCAAGAGAACTTCTTACAGCAGGATGTATATATCAGAAAGGTTCAAGTCTGTACTATTTTTGGAACCACTACCCGCATTTGACTCAGGAACCTTGTACAGTTTCATTTGGAATTGCAAAATTCTTCCCCTATGATGATCTCTATACTTGAATTTTAGCAAATCATTGTCACTGGGGGCTTCTTTTGACTAATTTTTTCTCTACCCAGTCTACTCAGCACTTCTCTATATATCTCAAAGCTAATTAGAAGTATGATTCAATGTTTTACTGGAATAACTCCATCAGATTAATATGAATTTCAGCTCTAGCCAACAGTAGATGCCTGTTATTACTCTATAGTATACTACTATTTATTTAATAGCATGTCTGTATACTGTTGTAAATTATAAGAAATAATTCTGTTGATAAACTATCATCTTCATTCCTAACATTTTTTTTAATAGATACCTGGAAGCATGATTCTTGAGCTTAAAAATATGATCAGTCTAAGTCCTTGATACTTATAAACATATCTATTTATATTTTAGCTACACATCAATATGGTTTTGCAATTTTGTCACTATATTTTATTTTTCAATTAATAATTGATCATTTTAGATAAAAAAAAATATCAATAGACTGAACAAACCATTTCTTATTTTATCAATTACTGGAAACTATCGTGAAACCAATGTTCATTCTTGTTTTATTTAAAGTACAAGCAACTCTTCCAAAAACAAGGGGATTACCAATAATAATCAAAGAATAATCAATGAATTTCATCATTCATTGATGAGCACTTAGATTATTTCTATATCTTGGGTACTGCAAATTAAAAAAAATGATAGTTATGTGATGATATAGAAGTCCTAGCTAACGCTACAATGAAAATCATTGCAATATATAAATGGATCAAACCAACATGTTGCATACTTTAAATTTACATAATGTTATATGTCAAATATATTTCAATAAAAAACAATAAAGAGTATGCTTCTGGTCAGGGCAAGACCATAAGGTCAGCAAAGCTTTTGAACTTCTACAGATTTCCTTATTAAAACAAAAAAACTAAGCAACTTGAAAAAATAAAAAACATACTTACAAGCATCTTCACCAAAGCTAGTTGCAAAGTCGCCTCCACAATGCATAGTAAGAGTGGATGTGGCCAATCACCAATGACAGGACCCTAGTGGCCCCACGTATCCTTAGGAGGTATACAGAAATAATAGAGAGAAATAAAATACTTCAGCATAAACGTACCAAGAAATAGTTTAAACATCTGTGAGCACATGAGAAAATTAAAGAAAAAAAGACACATGAGGGAACTGGACAAATGGGAAATAATGTAATCCTGCTTTCCCCACAGCATAACGGGTGGCAAATGCTCATGGTTGAGGCATGAGCTTAAAAATGGACTTCTTTTGAGGATGATCTAGCTCAAGACCTATTTCCTTACTAATCCTAAAATATATTAGAATTAATATGTAATACTAAAATATATACCATATATATGTAAGGTTGTATATATGTATGAGATGTGTATATATATGCATGTGATATGTACATATGTATGACTTGTGCATGTGTGTTTGTATATATATTTGTAAGTGTGTGTATTCTATGGCTTTAAATTCTAAAACATTTGGTGGTATCATGAATATTGTAGTCTGGCTTCCATTTATGACTGGTTACTTTATGTCTTTTCTCCTAAACCAGAGGATAAGAAGCTCAAGGGCAAGGGAAGGGTTTGGTTTTACCACTTCCCACACCCCTCTCCATATTTCACAGCACCAGACTTGCCACTGTATGCATATAATTCGTACAAAGTTTCCAGAAGAGTGTTAACAGTGCTGAGAGTCACAGGCCAGAAATATGTGTTTTCACATAACTCTTTCAGAGTTATGTTCTGAATGGGAAAACAGAAAAGTTTTACAAGAAAAAATGGGGAAATGGAAGAGAGTTTACCTCCAGGAACTCATTTCTCTTGTAAAAATGTGCCCTCATCAGAGGTGAACAAGTAATCCTTACCAACTTGCGGAGGAAGTGGTCATTTTGCATTTTAGGGAGAATCATCTTTTTCCACCTCATTGTCAAAACTGTCAAGGCTCTTATGGTTTGAGTGCTATTTGCCGATATAGAATAAATGAGACACAAAATTAAACAAAATAATGCAACAATCACTACAATAGCCATGCATTCAACAGGCAGAATGAAGCCTCCTTATGTCTTACAATATAGAGGAAGGTTATATGCCCCTGAAACTATCATGCTGTTGCAAATGAGATGGATATGGAAAAAAATGTGACCCAGGAAGACGACAAAAGATTAAGGGCATGAACATCATTAGGAGGATAGAGACAGGCAATGAATGAAGGGACAGAGGACACTGCGGCCAGAGAGAAAACTGAATTATAAGCTGTGATTGAAACATACTTGTGGCAGAATTTTAAAACCATGCACAGAGAAACGCCTTAGGGGACTCTGTGGCATAGGAAGGAAGGAACAGGTCCCAAAGCAACTACGAATTGTTGCAAATTTGATTTCTGACTTTTTCTAGGTGTCTACAGTTTGGCAAGTTAATCTTTCCTCTTTACATCTGTAAAATGGGGTTTGTAATACCTATCCAGAATTAAAAGATTAACTGAGCCATTAACTGAACTAATTTATATAAGGTGTAGCACAGTGCCTGGCATATAACTATTTTATCATATTTAAGAGAGCTGTCATTATTCAAAGTCCTTACTTTGAGGAAAGACCACATAACATGCATATAATAAGTTATAGCTATTATTATCATAAAACATTTGTTTTATCATTAGAGTTCTAATTTAAACAACTTTAAATTTCAGGAATTCAAGAACTAGATATATTTTTTCTTGCTATCAGGAAACATAAAGAGTAATAAATAATATTATTAAATATGCAAAAATAAACAGAGATTTTTGAAAAACTGACATTCTAAAAGCAGCAACTTACACATGGGGAATTAGATACATGTGCTAAGATTTACTGAGTCCACTAGAGTTACCATAAATAAATTTACATAAATTCTGAGTTTGTCTCATATCCTTTTGTGTGCAGTCATTTAAAAACAATTTAGATTTAAAATTCCTAAAATTATTTTCATTTGACTAAATTTTTAATAGAATGTTTTAAGTAAATTTAGTAATCCCTCCTATCCCAACTCTTCACAACCTTTAAAATACACTTTTTACAAAGATACATTTGAGTAGGTTGCAGTTTTTTTGCAAAAAGAAAAGAGAAATCTTATCTTAATAGGCTTGAACGAAATTGGAACTCTGAACCAATAACGGATGAGTGACTTTTAAATTTTGCTTTTCTTACCCCCCTCTAATCTTGTGTGATGTGTCATTTATCAAAGTAGCACATAGCATGAGGTAATGACATGGAGCAGGGCCCTATGGTCTCACCCCTCCTGTCCTCTGCCCAACATTTGTCTGTAGAAAACTTTAGACTAAGAACACGTTTAATCAGTAAAGCGAGAAAGTGCAGAAGCCAAGAAAACAGTCAAACAAGACCAAATAACGAGTGTTTGGTCATTAGGCAAAGTCAAGGATTTTTTGTTCCTGCTCAAGGACTATCAGTATTGTTTTTCACCACATCGGGTGAGCTGCCTTGTGGGTACTGAAATCCACACCAGGTGGAAGAAGTTACCGACATGATGGCCAGACTATAGCCATGACATGAGCTGCTGCAATTCCGAGAACCAATCTCAAGGAAACAGGAACAAAGCCACTCTGGAACTAAAGACTAATTGCATTTAAAATAATCAAAATGGCACCCATCAGCCCACAGACGACCAGTTTCACGATGACTGTGCTGTTTACGCAAGTAGCCCCCTCCCTTCACCTATATATCCTTGAATGCATGCATAAGTCGCTTTCGTCATTTCCGACTCTTTGCGACCCTATGGACCATCAGCCCACCAGGGTCTCTCCATGGGATTCTCCAGGCAAGAATACTGGAGGCTTCTCGGGTGGCGCTAGAGGTAAAGATCTAAATAGGCCCATACAAGTGTACTCAGTCAGGTCTGACAGTGGCCCCAAGGACTGTAGGCTGCCATGCTCCTCTGTCCATGGGATGCTCCAGGCAAGAATACTGGAGTGGGTTGCCATTTCCTACTCCAGGGGATCTTCCCAAGCCAGGGATTGAATCAGCATTTCTTGAGTCTCCTGCTTTGACACACAGATTCTTTACCACTGTGCCACCTGGGAAGACCTAGAGGTAAAGAACCTACCTGCTAACACAGGAGACATGTATCCTTGAAACTTCCCTTTAAAAACTCTTGCCCATTGATTGTCAGGGGCTGGGGGGAGTTGGCCTTTGGGCAGAAGTCCACCCTTCCCCTACACTCCTCCCCTATTGCCAGCATTCAAAATAAATCAAGCTTTCCTTTCCACCAGGCTTGCCTCTTTGTTGGCTTTGGACTAGCAAGTAACCAGACCCCACCTTCAGTAACAGTAACATGGCATGTTATGAAGTATTACAATGTGGAACACGTTATATGAAGTTTAAGTTAATTGGTAGCATTGGAGCTTGTATATACATATAGGATGAGAAAAGGGCTTTCAGATCTTTAAAGTCTCTCATTTCCTTGGTATGTCATTTACTAATACAAAATAAAAATCAAGCAATATGCAGAGACAAAAAGATAGAGGTGAACCCTGACTTTCTATAAATGTATTACCTATGCATTGAATTACATATGATTGGATAGTTCCCTTTGAAACCCTTAAAAAAGTCATGTCTCACCTCTAATGTGTTCCTAAGAATGTGAAAGTTCTGATCAGTAATCAGACCACAGCAGGAGACAAAAAATTCCTTTGGCAAATACAACAGAAGATAAATTCAAATTCTTTAGCTCACATTTTAATGTCTAAATAATCTCTCTACACTTAGTGTTCCCATACAGCTCTTCTCCAAAATGCTCTCATCATATTCCATGAATACGTCTTTGCTGCATTATTACGGACTTGCATTTTTCTCTTCTCTGCTCTTAGAACCCCTTCTCTTTTTGGATGTGCCATTTTATGAGTTTCCTTTTCCTTAAAACTTTCCAGATAATTGCAACTCACCACAATTCCTCGTTTTAAATATATAGCATATGTCAGTTTTATTAGTTTGTACTAGCATGAAATGGCCAGTTTTTCAGTTTCTTATATTTATTTTCAATATTCATATATAATATTATATAAAATGTAAATATAAAATACTTTATTTTAAATATAATTGTATTGCATATATTATGTATATAATCATATAATATATGAATGGAAAATATGTTCTAAAATTATATAAAATATAAATATAACTAACTGTGTAAGTTACAATCAATGATAAAGTGGCCAAGAAAAGCATGACCTGGGGAGGTTGATTTTTTATACAGGACAATATTGCTTCATGAAGTACATTTAAAGATGACAAAATATATCATATTTCAGAAACTACAAAAACATGGAGCCCACAAAATATTCCTTCTCGCTTTTGTATACATAAGGGATTTATAGCTTTCATTCCTTTAAATATCATTTGCTTATTTCTACCCCAGCTTTTTCTGAAATACTCTTGTAATTTTAAGTATGAATGATTAAAGAAGAGAAAATGTCAGTATTTCTTACACTCTAACAGTAAGGAGAAAGTGAATCTAAAGCAATGATGAGCTTAAATATCTTAATTTTTTGTGTGACGATTAGAAGAAAGGGACTCTGATTTGAAGGAAAACACGGACAACACAAACCAGATGAGGCCAAGTGAAAAAAAAATGAATCATATGCAAAGAAAGAGTTATTGGAATTTAAAGGAGAGAATGAGGCCCCTGCATATTCTGTTCCTTAAGCTGAACCTTAATGAAAGAGTAACTTGGTTCAGTGGTTATCAAGCTGTGAGATAACCCTTCTGGGCTTCCTTGCCATGTTTTGGTCAATATATAAATTTGCCTTGCAATAATTAAAGAGATCTATGGGTTTAATCATATCTGGAGGGCAAACGTTAACAACTGAACAGATTGTAGCAAATTGTATAACAAAGGAGCCAGGAAAACACACACCACCCACTGAGCGCGGATGGTGGGTGGTTGGAGGGAGACGACCCTGCATGCTCTTGCTAAGAGAAGGTGACAAATATTTGTCTTCTCAAGAAAATTATATTTAATTCCCAGGATTCCTCCAGAAAAGGATGTTCTGGTGGGGCCACTTGGAATATACAGGGCTTTTTCTCAGAACTGAGTAAGCACTGAAAGCAGTGAATTTCCCTCCTCCCACTATATCACCAGGCACCCAAGCAAGGGCGGCTTCACAAATCTGGGACAGATTTACAAACTCAGAGGCATTGTGCATGCATGCATGAATGCTCAGCTGTGTTTGACTCTAGACCCTTTGGACTATAGCCCTCCAGGCTCCTCTGTCCATGGAATTTTCCAGGCAAGAATATTGGAGTGGGATGCCATTTCCTCCTCCAGGGGATCTTGCTGACCCAAGGATCCATGGAACCCACAGCTCCTGCATCTCCTGAACCACAGGCAGAATTTTTCTACAGCTGAGCCACTTGGGAAGCCCAGAGGCATTACTGTCCTGTAAAAGTGACTTTTAAAATCTTTTAAAGTGTGTGACCGAATCATTATTTGAAAGCATGTTATTCATAAAATTAAGGAGTTGTTGTTCAGTCACTAAGTTCTGTCTGACTCTTTGCAACCCCATGAACTGCAGCACGCCAGGCTTCCCTGTCCTTCACTATCTCCCGGAGCTTGCTCAAACTCATGTCTATCGAGTCAGCGATGCCATCCAACCATCTCATCCTCTGTTGTCCTCTTCTCTTCCTGCCCTCAATCTTTCCCAGCATCAGGGTCTTTTCCGACGAGTTGGCTCTTTGCATCAGGTGGCCAAAATATTTAGTTGAATAGAAATAAAGATGAAGGCAATTCCAGGCAGAGGCAATGCCGTGATTAAAGGCACAAAATTTTGTCAAAACTGTCGGACATGTAGACAGCACACTCTGAGAGCTGAATTTTCAAATTACCAGTAACATCAAGGAGTTAGGAGATAAAAGAAAGATCCAAATTGATTATAAATACCCTATGTGTTAGTTAAGAGAAACTACTCAGCCAAAGATGACAGATGAGACCCCTATTTTACAAGAAGATTTTTAAAAATTATACAAAACAAAAGATTATGAAAGTTTATAAAGTTGTGCACTTAATAAACTTATAAATCTATATACAAGGAATATAATAGAACTTTTTTCATCACAAAGATAATCATGAAGATCTTAGACTTCTAGTCCCAAAAGGTATTTGTAGCAAGAGCAAGGCCTTTTCTAGTGGCTCAGCAATATGTAGGGAATCTGCACGCCAGTGTAAGAGATGCAGGTTTGATCCCTGAGTCAGGAAGATACCCTGGAGAAAGAAATGGCAACCCATTCTGGTATTCTTGCCTGGGAAATTCGATAGACAGAGGAGCCTGGAGGGCTACAATGCATGGTGTTGCAAAGAGTTGGACATGACTTAGTGATTAAATAACAAAAACAATCAAGAGTGTCACTGACAAACCATCTACGCAACCGGGTTTCTTGGAAGATGTTGAGTCTTTTCGTCTGTCTTCTCTGACCAGCTGATTCTCATATTCCACTAAAAGAAGAGGAAGCCTTGCCTGACAGTGTTCGTGGTGGATAGTAAAACAAAAACGTTACCTGGCTGGCGCTCCGTGATGGTCTGGAGGGGTGGTGCCTTGCTGATCCTGTCCGCAGCGCAGGTTGTCTCACTATGTCTCACGGTGCACGCGGTTCCCTGAACCCATGGTAGGCACGGCACGAGCTCAGAGGCTGGAAGAAAATTCGAGGAGCTGGAGGAACTGCAGATGCGTTTACTGTTTTCCAGCTGGCGCGGCAGCGGTATCAGCAGACACGCTGTATTCTCTCCTCTGGGGGTTGACCCAACGGACGCAGCTGTAATGCAGCCACACGCAGCTGTAAGGCTTTTCAGGTGGAGCTCATGTAGGCATACCCCATAAAGTAGCCCGTGACCAAGCAAGTACCTCGTGACATGCATGCAGAGGGCTATAAATGATCTCAGCTGTGACATAACGGTGCAAAGTCATTGTTTACTGAACATGGGGCGAGAGGGTGCGAGAACGTGGGTCAAGAGAGCCTGTCTGAGGCCCCGTGTGAATTTCTCCACAGGTGGGATGGGGAGGGAGGACTGTGGGAGATTCAGGAGGGAGGGGACATATGTATACCTGTGGCTGATTCCTGTTGATGTATGGTGAATCCATCGCAATATTGTAATTGTCCTTCAATTAAAAATAAAATACATTAAAAAAAACTTTACCTAAGAATCTGGGAGTATTTGCCTGGTCCCCCTCTTCTCACTAACCCACTATATCCTAGCTAATTTGTTTTCATTTTTTCATCTCAACTTGAAGTTCATGTCCTCAAAGTGACAAATGACAAGTCTTCCCTTGCTGGATGAACTCTAACATTTCGTTCTTATCTCTGTATTATATATTACAATTACAGTTACATTTGAGGTAACTATTTAACCAACATCTTTTTATTACTTCAATCTATGTGATCCTTGAGTGTAGGAAAATGATGGTTTTGTTTACCACCACACAGAAAATCTAATATAGTACTAGACATAAAGTATTGGTGATAGCTGTTCAATCCTGTCCGACTTTTGCAACCTATGGACTGTAGCCTGCCAGGCTCAGAGGGTGAAGAATCTGCCTGCAGTGCAGGAGACCCAGGTTTAGCCCCTGGGTCCGGAAAAGTGCCTGGAGAAGGGAATGGCTACCCGCTCCAGTATTCTTGCCTGGAGATTTCCATGGATAGAGGATCCTGGTGGTCTTACAGTCCATGGGTTGCAAAGTGTTGGACACAACTGAATGACTGGCACTATTCCTACAGTGTATACTCAATAAATATTTTTGAACAAAAAACAGTGAGGAACTGAAATTCCATGAGAAGTATCTGAATCGGTCTTTGAAAACTGTATCAATTTTTCAAATGATAAAGTCATTAAAATTAGAAATGAAAAGCTCTCACCATCAGGATGGAAGTTGAGAGTATGGTCAAATATGTCTGATATGCATATTATTATGATGATTATATTATTATGACTATGATTATTATATAATAACTGTTTTTTAACTAGATGTGATTTTAGCCTTATAAATAAAAGTGATACTGCAAATTACATATGCAGTTTCAAAATAAAACATTTATCATATATTCAGGAGTCTAGGAATGTAGAATGAGAAAAGTGTTGAGTGAAATTTAAAAACTGAATGTCCAGTTTTATGTTAATGGAAAAGGAAAAGAACATTAGCAAAGGAAATGTAAAAGAAGTATTTATACAGCTAAGAATGAGGGAAATGAACATTATTGATCAGAGAGGAAAAATTCAAAAACAGATTGATTTCACAAAAAGGCAAAGAAAATAAGTGTTTTTGTGTTTTGAGCCCCTGCTACATGCTGAGCACTATCTTAGCACTTTCTGTATTCCTATATTCCATAACTCACACAAGAACACTAAACTCCATCACCATTTTGATTTTTCATCACATAAGGAAACCACTTCTCAGAAAATTTCAATAATGTGCCTGCTGCTGTAAAGCAAGTAGACTGTGAAATTTAAAATCAAATTCAGGTTCAGTTGGGAGTTAATATCATGTTCATTCCACTATATTTTTTTAAAGATTTTTACAGTTTGATAAGTTTTCAAGAATTTTGATAAAATTCATGTCAAATCCTGTGTATATGTGTGTCCAAATCTTTGAAACCGCATGCACTGTACCCGCCAAGCTTTTCTGTCTATGAGATTCTCCAGGCAAGAATGCTGGAGTGGGTTGCCATTTCCTATCAGGGAATCTTCCCAACCCAAGGATTGAACCCAAGTCTCCTGTGTCTTCCGAATTGGCAGGCTGATTCTTTACCACTGTGCCACCTTGGAAGCCCAATTAATTCCTATAAGAAAAATATATCCAAAATTTCCACAGGAAAACAGATATGTTAACGGAAGAAAAATAATTGTGTGGAAACTTAAAAAGAGAAGGGCTTGGGACTAGTTGCTTTCATATTGAGAGAGTCCAGGCCTTACTGAACTCTCACTCTCAAATGAACAGCTTCACCCAAATATACTATTGACCTTGACTCAGTCTGCCTCGTGAACATGATTTGGTATTTACACAGAAAAAGGAAGTCCCATCTGTTAAATAGTAATATCAGGCTATAATTAAACCATATAAATTGCAATACTGTGAACTAACCTGGCGTTGTTGATTTGTGTTGCAGTGCTACCTGGAGAATTTGGGCTAATAAGTAATAAGGTAATGTAATTAACAGTGTATACAAAAGAGAGTCCCCCCCCCCAAGTTGAAGTGGGTCTCTTTGTGAATAACAATGTCCTAAGGGGCTTCCCTAAGGCTTGCCTTCATGGCTCAGATTGTAAAGAATCTGCCTGCAATGCGGGAGACCTGGGTTCAATCCCTGGGTTGAAAAGATACCCTGGAGGAGGGGATGGCAACCCACTCCAGTATTCTTACCTGGAGAATACCTATGGACAGAGGAGCCTGGTGGGCTACAGTCCATGGGGGTCTCAAAGAATCTGACACAGCTGAGCAACTAAGCACAGCACAGGGGGCTTCCCTAGTATCCCGATGGTGTAGAATCTGCCTGGCAATGCAGGGGACAGGGGTTTGATCCCTAGCCAGGAAGGAACCCACCTGCTACGGAGTAACTAAATCTATGCAGGGACACAGCTACTGAGCTTGTGCTCTAGAGCCCAGGAGCTACTGAGCCCACACTTCACACTCCTGAAGCCGGGCATCCTAGAGCTTGTGCTCTGCAGCAAGAGAAGCCACTGCAGTGAGAAGCCTGCCCACCGCAACTAGAAAGTAGCCCCCACTGTGGCAACTAGAGAAGAGCTTGTGCAGCAAAGAAGACCCAGCACTGTTCAGTTCAGTTCAGTCGCTCAGTCCTGTCCGACTCTTTGTGACCCCATGGACTGCAGCACGCCAGGCCTCCCTGTCCATCACCAGCTCCCGGAGTTTACTCAGACTCATGTCCATTGAGTCAGTGATGACATCCAACCATCTCATCCTCCTTTGTCCCCTTCTCCCACCTTCAATCTTTCCCAGCATCAGGGTCTTTTCCAGTGAGTCAGTTCTTCACATCAAGTGGCCAAAGTATTGGAGTTTCATCTTCATCATCAGTCCTTTCAATGATTATTCAGGAATGATGTCCTTTAGGATTGATGGGTTGCATCTTCTTGCAGTCCAGAAATAAATAAATAAATAAAATTATTTTTCTAAAAAAAGATGTCTTAAGAGAGAGGACACTTTTGACATTGTCTGATGGTTTCAGTCTTTTTCTGGAAAAGGTTGTTTTATCTGCACCTTCTGTTTGCTGGAATCTGAATTATTAGTGAAGACTGGTACCAGGTAATAGCTTGATTCCTGTGAATCTGCTCTGATGATTTAACCTGTTTAATCATTTCTATTTTTTAATCATAGAAATTAGGAGGAACATGGATAGAGAGAGAATATTGGTAAGAGGAGAAGTGAAGGGGAAACATCCTAACAGTGCTGCTTTCCTATCATCACCTAGGTATACACAAGTGAAGTGTCCATGAAACAGTCCATCTTATCAAAGGAAATTCATTTGGCTGACATTTCCTCTGTGTACTTTTATCAAACATGTACCATTTAATACTTGGCAGTACTAAAACCTGTTATCTATAAGTATAAGCCTCTTAAATTGGACTAACTCACTTGATGGGCAACCAAATTATTAACCTTAAAATTAATTGTTGAAACCTGCATCTACAAAGCCTTCTGATGACTTCCAGAAATAACTCATTATCAATCTGTAATGCTGACACCAAAAGATTTTTATAGATAATATCTTCGTATAAGTCAGATTGTCCTAATAGATGTAGTTCTTGAAGGTACAACTTTTAAAAGTTTCAGGATCAATTCTGAGTTTATATCTGAAGAAAATAAAAACATTATTTCAAAGTGATATATGTACCTCAATGTTCATAGCCACCTTTTCACACTAGCCATATATGGGAGCAACCTAAATGTCCATCAACAGACGAGTGGTGAAGGAAGATGGGGTAGATGGATAGACAGATAGATAGAAAGGTGATGGAATATCAGTCATAAAAATAATGGAATTGTGTCATTTGCAACAATATGGAGGCAAATGGAGAGTAACCTGCTTACTGAAGTAAGTCAGTTGGAGAAAGACAAACACTGTATATTTTAACTTATATGTAGACTCTTAAAAAAATAAAAGAACGAATATAAGAAAACAGAGACAGACTCATGGATAGATACAGAGAACAAACTAGTGGTTTCCAGTAAGAAGAGGGTGGGTGGGGCCAGATAGCGGAAGGAAATTGAGGTACAAATTCTCAGGTATAAAATAAGATGCAAGGATGGAATGCAAAGCATGGGACCTATAGACAATATTTCATAATAACTTTGAATGTGTTAGTTGCTCAGTCATGTCTGACTCTTTGTGACCCCATGGACTGTAGCCCACCAATCTCCTCTGCCCATGGGATTTTCCAGGCAAGGATACTGGAGTGGGTTGCTTTTCCCTTCTCCAGGGAATCTTCCTGACTCAGGGATCATATCCAGGTCTCCTGTGTTGCAGGCAGATTCTTTACCATCTGAGACACCAGGGAAGCCCATAATAACTTTAATAGAGTATAATCTATAAAAATAGCAAATCACTGTGTTGTACACTTGAAGCTAAAGTAACTTTGTAAATCAACTATATTTCAAATAAAAAATTCTTTAGAAGTTTTCTCCGATGATTAAAGAACTGACCTTTCTTTTTTTTTTTTTTTTGAGTGATTTTTTTATTCGAGTTCAACATGGGTTGTAAAGCAGTGGAGACAACTCACAACATACAACACGTTTGGCCCAGGAACTGGTAATGAATGCACAGGGCAGTGGTGGTTCAAGAAGTTTTGCAAAGGCGATGAGAGCCCTGAAGATGAGGAGTGTAGTGACCTTTCTATGAGAACAAAATTGCATTCCAGCAGTACAAAACACATGGACTTCCAAATATCCTACAGAGTAAACACACAAACAAATGACAGAGACATTGCCAAGTCTGGCCACAGCGATGTATTCTTTGCCTTTAAGTGGTTCATAGAAAAGTGAACTCAATTTACTCACTGCTAAATAATCTCATCCTTACTGCTTGGAATCATTCACCGATTTTATTTTATTTTTTTCCTTCTTCTTTTTTTTTCATTCACCAATTTTAAACTTAAAAATCCCTATATGGCTATTCCCTTCTCCCCACCACACCCAGTCGTACCTGATGCATAAATGCTGTCGTTGAAAAATACCTCAATGGCAAAACATTGTTCACAACCAAGAACACCTGCCTTTGTAATATTATTTGAAGTTTCCATTTAAAACAGCAGTTATTTTCTATAATACATGCATACATGAATGTCTCTCCTGATGGAAAACTAACCTTCTGTTTCTCTACCTGAACTGCTGCTGAGGGGGACTCCAGGATCCTCAGAAGTGAATTTAGCACATGGCACCCAGTCTGTATATTTCACACGAGATTATCTAGAATGGCCCCTCTACATTCAGTGAAAAAACCACGCAGAAACTTCGCATGCTAGCAGTAGTAAACACAATGAATTACTTTATGTAATCAGGTAGTGATTCCAATTCCATTGATACTCTTCAATATTTATTATGGCTGATTATTCTATAACGCTTTAACTTCTAACTGCAAAAGATCTTACATATATATCTTTGTTATTAAATTTTAAAATAAGATTAAAGTGCAGATAAACACACTATTTCTAATGAAGATCACATAAGATGGATTCATACTAGTTCAGAACATCTTTCCTCGTAAACGTACATCAAGAGGTTTAAAGTATTCCAACTTGTGTTTTTATAGGAAATGTAAGAGACTTTGGTCTGTGATAGCTTACCCTCTGGTCAGTTGTCATTGTGGGCACTGAGTATATAGTTCATCCTATCAGCTAGGTCTTCATTACAAGGCGGCTAAAACTTTTATGAGCCTGAGATGGAATTCGGATTGTGTAACATTCATGATCACAGCAAACTGAGAGTGCCTCCACATATCACTGGACTCATTACTCTGAGGATTTGAGCAATCTGAGGGACTAGAGCCTAACTTCTCATCTACGACAAGAATTCTTTTCCTAATAACACCAACAAATGTCACTCAGCTTCTCATTTAATCCTTTTATATCAGAAAGCCCACAAAGTCCCAAAGAAATGCATTATTTTATGGCACAGTTTAAAGAGCCCTAGTTCTTGTTAGTGCTAGGGAACTTGTATGCTAGTAATTTTATAATTTGAATAGCTCTTTGCTATTGAACAATAACACCTGATTCTAGCATCCTCTTTCAAGACAGACTCAGTATGTACAAACTGCCTCCCTCCCTTGCTCTTTCCTTTCCTGCGTAAGTGCTCAGTTGCTTCAGTGTGTCCGAGTCTTTGAGATCTTATGCACTATATAGCCTCCCAGGCTCCTCTGCCCATGGGATTCTCCAGGCAAGAATATTGGAGTGGGTTGCCTTTTCCTCCCCCAGGGCATCTTCCCAGTCCAGCGATGGAACCCGTGTCGCTAATATCTCCTGCATTAGCCGGCGGGTCCTTAACCACATGGGTTTCCCTGGTGGCTGGTAAAGAATCTGCCTGCAATGAGGGAGAGGTGAGTTCGATCCCTGCAATGAGGGAGAGGTGAGTTCGATCCCTAGGTTGGGAAGATCCCCTAGAGAAGGGAAAGGTTACCCACTCCAGTATTCTGACCTGGAGAATTCCGTGGACTGTTTTAGTCCATGAGGTCGCAAAGAGTCGGATAGGACTGAACGACTTTCACTTTCACTCTCTTTACCACTAGGGAGCCCATCTTTCTCTCTCTGCCTTAATCTGTTACTGGTACCTACTAAAACCTTATTTAATACAGACTCACCCTGTTCTCTCTGCTCATAGCAGACCCAATTCACATGATCTGAAAACAATGAAACTGGTTCCTAAGTTTATGTTAATATGATGCATTAAACACCAGCAGTTGGCGGCTTCACATATCTTTAAAGAGTCATGCATTTCAGTCTTGCTGAGGTCTTCATTTAACAGTAAAATAAGTTGATTAAATATTTATATTATTACTTCAGTAAAGAGCACTGTAATTTTGGAACAAAGCTTATGGATGGGATGAATGATTTGATTCTCTATAACATTTGGGGTATGTGTGAGAAATCTATTGGTCTATGAACAAGCTATACTTTTGGGCTTCCCAGGTGGCACTAGTGGTAAAGAACCTGACTGTCAATGCAGGAGACAAGAGATGCAAGTTCTGTCCCTGGGTCATGAAGATCCCCTGGAAGAAGTCATGGCAACCCACTCCAATATTCTTGCCTGGAAAATCCCATGGACAGAGAAGCTTGGAGGATTACTAGAGTCCATAGGATCGCAAAGAGTTGGACACAACTAAAGCGACTTAGTACAAACACACATTTGTGAAAATATTGAAATAGTAACATTTAACAAATTATTTATTTATTGAGTACCCACTATATTTAAGGCTTTTTTTTTTTTCAATGGCAGGGATAAGGAAGTGCTCAAGAAAGCCAATGGTCTCAGTTCAATTTAGTTCAGTCGCTCAGTCGTGTCCCAAGAAAGCCAATGGTCTCAGTTCAGTTCAGTTCAGTCGCTCAGTCGTGTCCCACACTTTGCGACCCCATGGACTGCAGCAGGCCAGGCCTTCCTGTCCATCACCAACTCCTGGAGTTTACTCAGACTCATGTCCATTGAGTCAGTGATGCCATCCAACCATCTCATCCTCTGTCTTTCCCTTTTCCTCCCACCTTCAATCTTCCCCAGCAACAGGGTCTTTTCCAATTAGTCTATTCTTCGCATCAGGTGGCCAAACTATTGGAGTTTCAACTTCAACATCAGTCCTTCCAATGAATATTCAGGATTGATTTCCTTTAGGATGGACTGGTTGGATTTCCTTGCAGTTCAAGGAACTCCCAAGAGTCTTCTGTAACACCACAGTTCAAAAACATCAATTCTTCGGTGCTCAGCTTTCTTTACCATCCAAATTTCACATCCATACATGACTACTGGAAAAATTATAGCCTTGACTAGGCAGACCTTTGTTGGCAAAGTAATGTCTCTGCTTTTTAATATGCTGTCTAGGTTGGTCATAACTTTCCTTTCAAGGAGTAAGCATCTTTAATTTCATGGCTGCCGTTACCATCTGCAGTGATTTTGGAGCCCAAGAAAATAAACTCTGTCACTGTTTCCATTGTTTCCCCATCTATTTTCCATGAAGTGATGGGACCAAATGCCATGATCTTAGTTATCTGAATGCTGAACTTTAAGCCAACTTTTTCACTCTCCTGTTTACTTCATCAAGAGGTCTATCAGGGTTGGTTAAAATTGAACAAGCAATTAAATTTGAACATTACAGCATATGAGTAAGAGGTGAGAAGAACTATGGAAAGATGTGGCAGGGCCATCCTATCAGAGTTTATGGAGTACAGTGGGCTCCTCCAAGTGAAATATTGAATCAATGAAACATAAAGGAAGGATGTATTGACATATTGAATTTAAAGAGAAAACATGTTTTTCATAGAAAGAAAAAAAAACCTGTCTGAAGATTGGTGATACTGTATCTTCTTAGGTAAAAGCAATTAAGTTCCTTGTGATTGGTGCATGACAGAGAATGCTGGAAACACACTGATGGGACAGGAAGGTTCCAGGTCAGAGGGACTCATAAACCAAGCCAAAGAACACAGACTTTATGGTTTATGATAGCATACTCCATGTCCTCAGCATATTGGGGATTGCTAACACTTAATTTTTAGTAAAATTGTATTGGGATTCCCAGGTGGTACAGTGATAAAGAAACTTCAGTTTCTCTTTATGCAGGAGACGTAAAATGCAGGTTCGATCTCTGGGCCAGGAAGATCCCCTCAAAATGGCAACCCACTCCAGTTTTCTTGCCTGGAAAATTCCATGGACAGAGAGGAGCCTGGGCTACAGTCCATGTGATTGCAAAGAGTTGAACACAATTGAGTACAGCACACAAATTCACATGTAAATTTTTTAAAAAATTTATTCCTTTCTAATGTAAATGTTATTAAATTGTGACTAGAATAAATATTATGTGATAATGTCATTGACCACATGTATCTTGCTGTGTTCATTTTTTTTTTCATTTAGCTATTGCATTGTTCATCTTTTCCTCATTTATTTTAAAGAGAAAAGTAGACATTAAGGGATATCAATTATTCTTAAAAGATTTTTTCCCCAGTGATTTCCTTTCTTATTTTGTTAAGTTTTTTAAAAACGCTGACTAGAAATTTTGTAATTATGTAAATAGATGGCTTAATAGATTTTTAATATACATATATCTTACCATGTATGAATAATAAAAGCCTGCTAAACCATTATTGTCATTGTGTTTATATAATTATACACATGACTATATCATACATTTATATTCACCTCAGCTAATATGTGGAGAATTGAGTGAGGGAGAGCAAAATTTAAAGCAGAAAAGCTTGAGGATTTGTTGTGGTCATGTGTAGATTAAATGATTATCTATAACAGGAAGAAATGGAATCATTGTTAAGATAAACTACAACTATGATCTTTGCTAAGCTGTGTTTTAGTGACAAAGCATGTGAGTAACAACTGTCTTGCATTTATCAAATGTCAGCGATGGCAATAGCCTCATAAGAAAGAAAACAAAAATCACTGAGTCACTTTGTGAAAAGAAGTATGTATCTTCATGCATCTATTTGGCACAACGATTCTGTGGGATTAGGCTATATACCATATTTTATCCGGAGAAGGCAATGGCATCCCACTCCAGTGCTCTTGCCTGAAAAATCCCATGGATGGAGGAGCCTGGTAGGCTGCAGTCCATGGGGTCGCGAGGAGTCAGACACGACTGAGAGACTTCCCTTTCACTTTTCACTTTCATGCATTGGAGAAGGAAATGGCAACCCACTCCAGTGTTCTTGCCTGGAGAATCCCAGGGACAGGGAGCCTGGTAGGCTGCCGTCTGTGGGGTCGCACAGAGTCAGACACGACTGAAGCGACTTAGCAGCAGCAGCAGCATATTTTATCAATGGAATATCTGAAGCTTACAAATGCTAAATAATTTCTACAAAGTCACTGAGGACAGGACACAACAGAAGTTTGAGAGTGTATTTGTTGCTCTGTTGTGTCTGACTCTTTGTGACCCCATGGACTGTAGCCTGTGTCTGTCCATGGAATTCTCCAGGCAAGAATACTGGAGTTAGAGGCCAGTATTCCCTTCTCCAGAGCGTCTTTTCGACCCAGGGACCAAACCTAGGTCTCCTGAATTGCCAGCAGATTCTTTACCATCTGAGCCACCAGGGGAGACCCAACAAAGGTTTACTTGGTTCCTCTTCCAAAACTGATTCTAACATAATGAGGGAAAATAAAAGAAAAAAAAATTTGGGAGGATTGGAAGTATAAACAAAGAGAGCTGACCAAGTGCCTTGATCATTTTTAAATTATCAATCGTTGGAAAAATTAAGATTTAGACATCAAAGAGGGAGAGCTAAATTGTCAAAACCATTATTAAGCCTAAATTTTCAAGAAGAAATTCTTAGGGGATCAGAAAATTAAAGCATTAGCAAGCAGTACATGGAATTGGTGCCATGGGCCTCCTAATCCTGAAACCCAACAGAACCTCGCCTTCCCAGGGACAGACCTCTCTGTGTCCTCCAACTCTTGTTTATATTAACAGGAAAGCTTTAGCCTCCTAGGCCTTCCCAGACTTCCAAAGAGCAAACCTAATCAGAGAAATACAGACACAAAGGAATACAGTCAGACAAAATAATCATAGTTTTGCTACAAGTAAAGTCAAGGGCCTTTAGTTCTTCCTCAAGGGCTATAGGTAATATGCTGAGCCATATCCTTGAATTGTTTTGCAGACATTAAAACCCCACCAGCTGAAAGAAATTAACTGCGTGCTGATCACCAGCTGTTAGCCCTCAGACTCTCTGAAGCCAGAAAACCTGTCACTGACATTCCCCAAATATTACCCTGCTACCTCACCACCAACCAACGACAACCAATTACAACCTGGCAGCCCTCATTCCTCATGTTGCCTCTGAAAGCCCTTCCTTGAAAGCCATAGGGGAATTTGGTAATTTTGAGCATGAGCTGCCCATTCCCTTTGCTTGACACCACACTGGCCTCCTTGCAATGAAGGCTGTAATTTCCTTCACCACAATCTCGTGTCAGTAGCTCAGATTCCCTGCATGTCGGGTGAGTAGATCCTAGTTTGGTTTGGTAACAATTCCTGTTAGATGTAAATCAAAACAAAACAAACACACAAACAAAATAAACAATGACCATTTTCATAAATGAAAGAAATGGGACTCACAGATGTATACATGAAACCATACACAAGGGGAATAATATAAATCTACAATGATATAAGACTTGATTATTTGAGAAATTAAATGTGTAGTCAAAACCAACTGAAGAATCAAAAAGGGCAGTGAAGTTTCGATGTTATGTAAAATCTTTGATGGGCATAAACATGCTCATTTATCTAAAAATACCCCACTTGCCAACTTAAAATATTCTCTATTAGAATCATTTCTTTGAGGTATAGCACCACTAACTTGCAAATGAGTCATCTTGGAGAAATAGTATATTAACCCACTCTTATCCACTGGCAGTTTTGTTTATCAAACTAGCAGGAAGCCACCCAACCAGAACAAACTTAGACAGCATATTAAAAAGTAGAGACATCATTTTGCTGACAAAAGTCCATATATTCAAAGCTATGGTTTTTCCAGTAGTCATGTACAGACGTGAGAGTTGGACCATAAAGAAGGCTGAGCACTGAAGAATTGATGCTTTCGAATTATGATGCTGGAGAAGACTCTTTGAGTCCCTTGAAATGCAAGGAGATCCAACCAGTCAATCCTAAATGAAATCAACCCTGAATATTCATTGGAAGGACTGGTGCTGAAGCTGAAGCTCCAATAGTTTGGCCCCCTGATGTGAAGAGCTAACTCATTGGAAATGACCCTGATCTGGAAAAGATTGAGGGCAGGAGGAGAATAGAATGACAGAAGATTAGGTGGCTGGATGATATCACCGACTCAATGGACATGAGTTGAAGAAAACTGGCAGATGGTAAGGACATTGAAGCCTGATGTGTTTCAGTCCATGGAGTCACAAAGAGTGAGAAGGGACTTAGCAGTTGAACAGCAACAGCTCAACCAGAACAAAACTCTGTAAGTATTTGGATCTTAGAGTAGACAACATGTAATTCAAGGAAGAAAAGAAAAGCAGTTCCCCGAGAAACTCATTCAAATTTATATGGGAAAAGTATTCAAGAAGAATGATGACCCAAATGTCCTTAAATCTATGTCTCAAGAACCAGTTCCTTGCCTATAGTCTTTTTTTTTTATTAAACATTTTTTTTATTAGTTTTGCCAAACAGTGACATGATATCACCATGGGTTCACATATGCTCCCCCTCCATAATCCCCCTCCCTCCTCCCTCCCCCCAGGAAATCTCGTTGCACCTGTCCCAAGCATCAATCCTGGGCCAGCTATTGCTTAGACATATGATAATTAACATGTTTCAATGCCATTCTCCCATATCATCCCACCCTTTCCCTCATCCACAGAGACCCTGAGTCTAGTCTATACATCTGTGTTCCTTTTGCTGTCTCGTATGCTGGGTTCTCGTTACTGTCTTCCTAAATTCCATATATATGCGTTAATATACTGTATTGTTGTTTTTGCTTCTGGCTTACTTCACTCTGGATAATGGGCTCCAGTTTCGTCCATCTGAGTAGAACTGCTTCAAATGAATTTTTCCTTAATGCTGAGTAATATTCCATTGTGTATATGTACCACAGCTTTCTTATCCTTGCCTATAGTCTTTAATAATTTCTCAGGAATGTGCCAGCTATTTATAAAACATGACGGTCAACTGAACAGGTCAGGACATTTTCCCTATATATTTTTCTTGGTAATTAAGAAAGTGATTCTTCCCTAACAAAGGTCCTGGCTCATATATAGTTTATTACATTTCATTTTTCAAACTGTCAGTTAATTGATAATTAATTGAATAAAATTGCTGAGCTATAAAACAAATAAGGAAGAAAGAAAACTTCCAAACAAGTAAGATCACTCTCTGACTCAAATTCATAATCTATTTGTTCCAAACTATTAAGGTGTTTATGGGCTCTACAGAAAAAGGAAGGCTTTTCAAGTTAACTAGGGTTATTCAGTATATGGCCCTATAGAATTATCAGATATGATATATTCTAGTTCACAGTTTTATCACTGTATCACCAAGGAACAAATATGTACTAATTCTTACATAGTCTTCAAATTAACATACTGGCTCAGGGCCTGTGATTAATAAGACTAGATCTGAAAACCCATGCCATGGATAATTAATATTGAAAAGTACAATCCCCTGAATTAATAATGCATTTATGTCAGCCACTAGTAATCATTTATACCAGCTGTAGCTTCTCTGGTTTGTTTCAGAGAAATGTTTCAAGCTTCTAAAGGATTTTGCTAGAACTTTAAAAAAAAGAACGGTACCCATTTAAATAAATATAGGCTAACCTCATAGCTCTAAATAACCTATAAGCAAGTTTATATTTGTTCTCTATAAAATAATCTAGATTCCATGAAAATAAAGCTGTACAAGAACACGATCATTTATATATAAAAGTCACTGTCTCTTCTGAATGGGAGAACTTTGTGTTGGCTTCATAATAATAGATTTTCAAGTAACAGGATAAAGCTCCTTAGAAGAATAACTGAACACAAAAATTTATCCATAATTTCAACTAAAATGTATGCTATTAATAGATATATGTGACATATCTATAAAGTTAAAGTAAACTTTGAAAGGACTTTTTAAATTCACTGCTGCTTCTACTTCTTACACATGTTTATTTTTTCAAATTGACATTCAGATCTAGTCCGTAGTCATGCATGATGTTATTATCATACATATACCAATAAGAAATGGCGATTTCTTATGGCTTAAGCCACATTTTCAGCGATTTAAAATTAACATATTTTCTTATTTGTTCAAATTTACTGGTGTAACAGCATATTTTTCAAAGTCACAGCTTAACCATGGAAGAAAATTGTCTTGAAAAATAATTTGGTAAGTAAGTGCTGGAATGTTAACTCCAGAAGTCTTAAAAAGTGAAGTCCACTTCCAAAATTTCTGAACTTTGTGTCACTGAGAAAACACAAAAATATGCAGACGACATTGTACTATTACTGACTTCTTTGGTACATTACATTCTCATGTTCCACAATTTTTTTCTTATCTGCAATATATCCAAAATTTCTTTGGGGTTTAGTTTCCCTTTTTGTTTTTAATGATTCTTCCACTTTGTTGCAAAAAATATTGGCTACATCTACTAGGTGAAAATGGATTTCTATCTCTGATCCAGGAAGCATGTAAAATATTATTTAATGTTGATTATTTAATTCTGATTTTAGTTCCTATTCTATAACAATTTTTGTGTATGGATCTCAATATTCAGTGTGATCAATAAAATCCTCCACCATTTAAGAGGGTACATTAAGCATTAGCATTTCATAAGTCTTTTTTCTGATACAAATTTAATAAAAGCTAGTCCCTGTATATATAAAATGAGTACCTAATTGCTAACAAAAATCTGAAACAAATGATATTCTTGGATTAATTTGATTATATTCATTAAACAATACCTTCAGCAATGATTTGTACTTAACCATTTTGTGGTACATAATTACTTGGGGAAAAAAAGTTATATCTGTATAGTTTTGACATCTAAGAAAATTTATTTTCAGTACTTTAGTCATATTGTAGCATCATTTTTAAAGGAGTTTCATGTATGATGAGCTTAGTAAAATATGCTTTTATATAGTTTATTTTAGGGATGTTATGCACTTCCAAGGCCACAATGTACTCCTAAGAAATATTACTTGCTTATGTACATATAGAAGAAACCCATTTTGAGTTAGCTAAAGCAAAAACAGAGAAATATGCTATTGGAATATATTGATACTCATGGAGTCAAAGGGAAAAGGGACTATACAAGCTTCAGGAAACCTGGAAATAAGACTGTAAAAGTTTTCTTTTTGGACTTCTGTCTCACCTTCACTTTTTTCTCCTAGTGCACTGGTTTTTGCTTGTTATCTTTGCACATGGAACAACCATCACAGTTCGAGAATCATCCCACATAATTTCACACTGTACTGACTACGTGTGTATATGGGTGCTTTTCTTAAAGGCCAAAGTTTTTTGTTGCACCCATCAGCATTTTGTTTGGGTTGCATTTTGCTGGGATCCGATAGCTATGCACCTAGATTATAGCAAATGCATGTAATTTGTCACGGAGGTCACATGACAGGATACTCTTATCTCTGGGGAAAAACAGAGAGGAGCAAATGTTTAAATAGAGCCTAGGAAATAAAGTAGACAGAGATGGATCAGATATGTACGTTGAAGATTTTTATTTTTAATTCTGAACATGTATACCAGATAATGTTTCTTGGTAATAATCACAAATTTTTCAATAAAAATTTCACTAAAAATACAAAGTTCAATAAGCCATTATATTTGTATGGCTATTTGAACAACATATCTTTTAGCAAATTATTTCCATAATACTTTGTGATCTTTTTCAAAAGTGAAATATTATTAAAGTATGAAAATATCACTGAAAAACTTTAAAATCAAAATGTAACATGTTGTTTAAGTAGCATTCATTAAGCTAACTGTTGCTAAGTCCAGGAAGGCAAATCCAAATAAACCTCAAGCATTTTAAAACTTATAGTCATTCAGCACACTTATATTAGACAGTGAATTTCATGATGACTTTATTGCATATAATTTATTTGTCTCTAGAATGTGTTTTTATATGTGTATTTACTCTCTAATAAATATTACTTTAAAAATAATAAAGCTTTTACAATATATATTATTGAAGCATAAAGTTTATTTTCAATAACATATTCAATGTTTTCAGATTATAACTTCTTGAAGAACTTGGAGAATTAGTTTATCATACACAATAATGTAAACATTTTCTGTTTTTCAGAGATAATGTTAAATTATACTATATATTTCTTCAAATATATCCAGTTACTATTTAAATTAGGCTTTCTTCATATTGCTTTTGATATATTTAGAGAAGCCTTAAATGACGATAAAGGGATGCGGTGGGGAATATTGGGAAAATGAGTATGTCTAAACGAGGCCTAAGGGCAGTCTTTAATTATCCAGTGGTTTGATGAGAAGACTCTCTGCTCAATTGAGATGAAAATATCACAAAAACTGTGTACATTGCAAGATAAGTAATTAAAAAGTACAGGTTTGGAAGTGTTTTAAATGTATTTTCCTTGAAAATTTGGTAAACAAATTACTATGGTTGGGACTTCCCTGGTGGTACAGTGGCTAAGAATATGAGCTCCTAATCTAGAGGGGTCTGGGTTCCACCTCTGGTCAGGGATCTGTTAATAGAGCCCACACGCCACAACTGAGAGTTCGCATGCAGCAAATAAGACCCAGCACAGTCAAATAAATAAATGAATAATTTTTTTTTTTAATCACAGTGATAGTAAACCTGCCTCTTACCATTTCATGAGCCATCTTCCATCACAGGAGCAAAAACGAGGCATGCAACTATTGCTTCAGGACTTATTCTGTACCAGCCAGAGTATTAAATGCAAGCATTATCTCATTTCAAACCCCATCATATGTATTGTACACAATCCTATGTATTAGTCATTATTATCTCCCCCTTCATCGCCTGTGTTAAAACAGAGGTTCAGAGAGATTAAGGATCTTGTACAAAATCAGCTAATAAATAATGGCACAAAGATTCTAACTGATCAACTTTATCACACTGGTCTGAGCCTCCTGTGCATACATGCCAAATTGCCTCAGTCATGGCTGACTCTTGGCGACCCCATGGACTGAAGCCCACCAGGATCCTCTGTCCATGGGATTCTCCAGACAAGAAACTGAGTTGCCATGCCTTTCTCCAGGGGATCTTCCCAACCCAGGGATTGAACCAGGTCTTCTGCTTTACTGTTGAGCCACCCAGGAAGCCTTCTACTGTGGAGAAAATCTACCACTAAAAGAACATGCATCTTGACTTGCTGGAATGGCAAGACCGATGAAGCTGCGATGTGAAAGAATATTCTAACTGTTGTCAGAGATGCAATGGTTGAAAAATAATTTAGGGGACTAAGGTGTTTTCTTTATTCTTAAGGGCAATAATATGAGATTGTGAGCTATTAATAAACTAATATAATTATCACGTTACTTTCGAACTGAAGGAATCCATCACTATCCTTGTAAAGTGAAAATGTTATCAGAGAAGAAAAGGCCAGTAAATAAGAGCCAGTTACAAGGAAGAGTTGACATTTAGAAGAACTTATTTAAGACTAAAAACTATTTTTATCTATTCATCGTTCATGAAATTTATGCAGACATAAATTTAAGTTAATAATTGACTTACATAAGATTGTGGCTATTTTTCTACCTTGATTTTCCAAATGATCTTTCTTTTCACGTTTTTACTTTTATGTAATGCTTGATACAAGTTAAAGTTTGTATCAGAAATCACAAATGTGCAAAATCCTAATGAACTTTAGAAAGGAAAGTATGAATAACTTGAATCAAGAACAATAATACAGTTGAAACACTTGAAAAAAAGATTTCAGGACTGTTAGATAAGAATTACGATATTTGTGTATTTTTTCTATAATTAAATAATACTAAATGAGGTAAAAAAATAAAGGATATAAGATTAATTATTAGAGTTCATTGTAAGACGGGAAGAAAACAACTTTTGTTAGGCAAGTCACACTGGAAAAAATGCATTATAGAAAGTCTAAAGATCGATCTGAACTGGCTTATCAATTTAATGCAAATTACTCCCCCTCCGCAAGGAAGGGTTCATAAATGAGAGGTTTTCTAAGAGAGCAGCCTCACTGTAGAGTAACCTTGGCTATTGCACTGCCCCAAATCATTTCACCTTCTCTTCCAGCCTTGTAGTTATTAATCTGCAGTGTGTAGCGTTTAAATTGTGGTCCTTCACAGAAGAGGGCTATACAGAGAGAACAAAGACTTGTAAAGCGCTGGAGGAAGAGGATCTCAGGTCTATTTGGTTGGTTAACAATGCTTATTACATAGAAAATTGCAGGAAAGAAACTGCAGCCCAAGAAGGAGCTCTTAACTCTAGATTTAAGAAACAGAGAATTCAGATAAAAAGCATCTTAGCGGTGACCAACAGTATTAAAACACATAGAATCTAATAAGCAGCCCCTTAGTGCGGCTTAGTGCTTAGGGAAGACATTTAATTCACAAAGCAAGGTACTCTCTAATAATTGGAAACTCTTATCTGGCTTCTAAAATCTACTTCAGACATCTGTTTGGCCCCAAAACAATCTGATAGGATCCCCTTGATGTGTAAGATGAAACAGCTTCACCTTAACTAGGTGGTCTGAACACTATATAGCAAACTCGCCACCTAGCGGACATTTAGTGTGATTTTCCTCTTTATTTTTTATGACTGGTCTGCAAAGGATGTAAATCATCCATTACATTTAATAATATAAAATGTGCACTGTTTGTGTTTATTGATTCTGTAGTCAGAAGGTTTCTAGATGCATTTTGCCGTCTGAATACTTTGGGAGACACACAGAAAACTCTGAACAAATTTATATAATATCTCTGTAGCTATACTGAATTAATCAAGGCCTGTAAAAAGGACCAGCCCTTTGTAAAAGTCTGCATTGTGAGTCCTTATTCCATATGACCATTACCTACCCCTAGAGTGAAAAAGCGGGCTTAAAACTCAACATTCAAAACACGAAGATCATGGCATCCAGTCTCATGACTTCATGGCCAATAGATAGAGAAAAAATGGAAACAGTGACAGACTTTATTTTCTTGGGCTCCAAAGTCACTGCAGATGTGACTGCAGCCATGCAATTAAAATATGCTTGCTCCTTGGAAGAAAAGCTATGACAAACCTAGGTAATACAGCAAAAAGCAGAGATATCACTTTGCTGACAAAGGTCCATCTAGTCCAAGCTATGGTTTTTCCAGTAGTCATGTATGGATGTGAGAGTTGAACCATAAAGAAGGCTGAGCACCAAAGAAGTGAGGCTTTTGGGCTGTGGTGCTGGGAATACTCTTGAGAATCACTTGGACAGCAAGGAGATCAAACCAGTCAATCTTGAAGGAAATCAACTCTGAATGTTCATTGGAAGGACTGAAGCTCCAATACTTTGGCCACCAGATGTGAAGAGCCAACTCTTTGGGCTGGGAAAGATTGAGGGTAGGAGGAGAAAAGGGCGACAGAGGATGAGATGGTTGGATGGCATCACTGACTCAATGGACGTAAGTTTGAGAAACTCTAGGGAATAGTGAAGGACAGGGAAACCTCGTCTGCTGCAGTCCACAGGGTCTCAAAGAGTTGGACACAACTGAGTGACTGATGACCCCTGGATCCACTTAAAATGCATTGTCTATGCTGGACTATTCATCACATCTCTACCCAGCATCCACATAGGCTGAGGGATTAAGAGATTTGCTCTTTTTGCTGTAACTGTCTGATTTGGAGGGAAAGTTCCACTCTGCTATTAGTTGAGAAAAACTAATGCAGCTTTCTCTTTTCCTTTTCTGCCCTCTCTATTGCATCTTTATTAGGATACACTCTCAAGGCCAAAACAAAGAAATCGCTCATGTTTGGAATTTAAGCTTGATAGCACATCAAGTGCAGCTGTTAGATCTTCCAGGCCTTACAGAATCCCGTGAGACCCCAGGAGAGCTGTCAATCTGCCTTTTCATAATGTTAAAGAGTCAGACCCGACTGAGCACACACGTGCACACACAGGCCAGTCATGGGCACGCAGCTTCATTTTACCATCTGGCCTATTAGGAGCGCCTCCCCAGATAGTAATCACCATCCTGATAGCCATATAGTGAAATTAAAGTTGGAGAATTATGTCAGATTCTAAACGGTTTAGTATATTTGCTACTAGAGTTTCAAGAATAGTTGATATACTTGTCTCCTCAATAACCCCCTATCTGTGTGCTCAGCTGCTCAGTCATGTCCACCTGTTTGCGGCCCCATGGACTATAGTCCGCCAAGTTCCTCTGTCCATGGAATTTTCCAGGTAAGAATACTGGAGTGGATTGCCGTTTCCTTCTCCAGGGGATCTTCCCGACTCGGGGATTGAACCCGAGTCTCTCACATCTCAGGCACTGGCAGGCAGATTTCTTTACCATTAGCACCACCTGGGAATTCCCAATCCTCCATTTGCTGACTAATTAAACTCTCTCTACTTTGTTTTGCTTATGAACCAGCTAGATTCATGATATACACTTACGCATATTTCTCTAGTGATCCCTTCAACCATTCCATACTACGCAGAGAATGAGTTACTAGAAGGATCTTCTTCTCCTTGTCCAGTTGCTCAGTTGTGTCCAACTCTGCAATCCCATGAACCGCAGCACGCCTGGCTTCCCTGTCCTTCGCCAACTCCCAGAGTTTGCCCAGACTCATGTCCATTGAATCGGTGATGCCATCCAACCATCTCATCCTCTGTTGTCCCCTTCTCCTCCTGCCTTCAGTCTTTCCCAACATCAGCATTGTTTCCAATCAGTTGGCTGTTTGCATCAGGTGGCCAAAGTATTGGAGTTTCAGCTTCAGCATCAGTCTTTCTATTGCATATTCAGGGTTGATTTTCTTTAGGACTGACTGGTTTGCTCTCCTTGCACTTCAAGGGATTCTCAAGACTCTTTTCTAGCACTATAGTCCAAAAGCATCAATTCTTTGGCCCTCAGCCATCTTTATTGTCCAGCTCTCACACTACTGCCACATCCTTGTGTAAAAGTCCTTTCTATGTACCTGTGCTGAAGGCCTGTCCTTAATGGGTGGCTTTGTTGTTGCTATCATTCTAAGGCCTTTTTTTCATCACTCCAAATTCTTTTTTCCAGGTTGGTGTCAGAAGCTTGTATTCAATCCTTTCCACCATTATCAGCTTACCTACTATGAATTTTCAACCACAAAAATCAAACCTCAGCCCATATAACAAATGTTTTCACTCAACACAAAATGGTCACAACCAAATAGAATCTGGAAAAGTAATGTAGCTCAAAACATGAAGCAGCATTAATATATAACTAATACAATGACAATATGGTTACAGATTTGCTATTAAACATAATCAAGTTTTCTTGTACATGCTAGTAGGGCACTAATTCTGTGTTCAAGTATTATGTTTAATTGGCAAAAATGTTTCACATGAAAAATCTACGGTTGACTCTTAGCAGATGTTTCTCTGCAGTAAGCAGGATTGGAAATTTCCAGAGTCAAGAGAAAGGGATATTATATTTATTTTTTTAAGCACAGGAGCTAAAAAATGTTAGGAAAATGATGATTTTTCAGGAATTTTATGCAATGATATGCACTTTAACATCAATAGTCTTGCAGTTTATGCCATCACTTGTCTCAAATTTGAGACCGGTATAGAACAATTTCATGACATATTACTATTACATACACACACATATACACATACATACACAACAGCAACAACAAAATTTAATGAGAGGAGACATGTTGAAAACCTTTCAGTCAACCGAAATGACTTCCTTTGGTGATCCAGTGTTGGGTTAAAAGCTTCTTGTCCCAACTTGCAAGAGCCAATTGTTAAATATTCAGGGACTTAGTGAGCCAGTTGTTATACAAACCCACTATTAGTATTAAATTATATAATTATATACAATTTTATAAATTGTAATTATATTATGGTTAAATAAACTGAAAACAAAGACGATCAATACTCATCAGTTCCTAATTATGTCAATATACTTTAATGTTATTTCTGCTCTTTGAGTTATTTACGTTTATTTAATCTGTATTTTGTCATATACACCAAAAATATGAATACAAATTCATGTTTTAGAAATGATGTAAAACATTGAGCTACTACACCTCTCTGTAACTCCTCACTGACATCATCTTGGTGTCTTGAAATCAGCCCTGATGGGAGTTAGCTCTGTACACTTTGGAAATTAGTGCATGCTACATTTCAATGTTGTCGATCAAGTTATCTGGATTTTTTTCTCCACGGAGCTGTTTGTCAACCAACTAGCAGGGTATCAATGGATGAAACTGTAATTTGGGCCTGCAAGACTTAGCTCAGGCCTAGATCTGTGATATTGGCTAGTTTGTGAAAGTTTTAAGCTTCATTATACACAAACTAACAAAATAAAGTTTTGGGAATGGGTGGTCTTTGTAAAAACACTGAATTTTAAAGTAGAATCCAGCTTTGTTATCTAATGAGCAGAAATGTAGCATAAAGCAGTCACATTAATTTAGCACTCACACACAAAACCATAATTTATTTAAAAATGACATACAATTTATCTCAATAATGCATCAACTTCGCTGTCAGGAGTTCTATTAAAAAAAAAAGACAAAGAGAGAGAGAGGTGTTCAAGAAAATTTCCAGATAACTCGATCAACAAGCAGATTATATATTGTAAAATATGTAACAACTGCATCTAATCAGTTTTATCCTGTAATGAAAATCTACTTATTCTGTGGCATTTAAGTTTTAGAAAAGTTAAGAATCAAAATGCAAATCTGCAAATTGTGTTTTTCCTACAAGTAGTTCAAATGTATTAAACATTATGGAAATACATTATTTAAATTGAACATTGAAATGCATTGATCATATTTGATTTCATTTCGGTTACAGACAAGAGCAACTTTGCTTTGCAATATAAGGATCTCTCTATTCTAATTGTGATATGAAAACATTGCCTAATAAAATCTTTTTTAAAAACTGAAATTGCTTTTTTTTTTTGAAGTAAATAGTAGTAACACCATTCTTATGTCAAAGGAGAAAGAAAAAAGTAAATATATTTACCAGTATGTCTTTTCTGGTCCTCATTCTATCACTTAGCCCTTTGAAAAAAAAAAAATCATATATCTTCGATAGAATGAATTTTCAGGAAAAATATGCATCATTAGTAGAATGAATTTAGTTTTTTAACAACTACTTCCTCTCATAATTTATTTATAATAACATCTTCTAAATACCATGCAATCAAGCAGCAAAAATGTTAATTACTACTAACTTCAACTTGAATATAACTATCTTGGTAATACATTAGAGCTCTTGACCCTGCAAAAATATAGTGGTTGTCTTGCATAAATGTGGTCCACTAGGCCTCTCCAGTCCCCACCAAGACCTGTGGTGGGTAGTAGATACTCAATGAAACACAGTGAGTGAATGAATGCTTAGGTGGATATGAAGTGTTTTCTCCTTTTGAGATTAAAGTCACAGATTCATGAAAAATAAAATGTGAGAAGAGCTCTAGAGTGGAAAAGATAATGCAACACTCATTCAAAATGCAATGATTTGTCCTTCCTGCTTCTATTCAGTTAGTTCTTCACTGGTTGGAAGTGCTCTTGGTCAGCCAACCAGTTGGACTCAATCGAGGGTGCCTTCATGTACAGCCGCGAGTTACCATGTAGAGGAAAGGAAGAGGCCTTTTCATGAGATATGAAATTCATAACCTTATATCCATAAGAGAGCTGCTATAGGAGTTTTTAAAATACAAAATTAGAGTACACCTCCCACCTGGGCTTCCCACGCAGTGCAGTCATAAAGGATCCGTCTGCCCATGCAGGAGACCCAGGTTTGATCCCTGGGTGGGGAAGATCACCTGGAGGAGGAAATGGCAACCCACCCCAGTACTTTTGCCTGGAAAATTCCACGGACAGAGGGGCCTGGAAGACTACAGTCCATGGGTTTGCAGAAAGGCAGACACGACTGAGCCACTGAGCATGACCACACACACTTCCAACCCACCCCCGGATCAGATACAATGTCTTCAAGTTGATCGTTGAGTCAATGGTCTTACATCTTTCCTTTTGGTGGGCTCCTGTTCATTAAGCCCTACAGTTACCGGACAGCTGTCTGTGCTTAAGCGTGTCAGCTGTGCATTCCCCAGTGGAGTGGCCTCTGCCATCCATGACCAGGGAACCCTGACACACCTCTGGATGATGGTGACAGACTCAGGGTTCCATGATCATCCCTCCAGTGGAGACAAGCCTCAGCGTTCTCGGTGCCTGGCCTTTCCCCAGAGATGTATGTGCTCAGGAGTGGTGACAGAGAGCTGAAGGACTTGGGAACATTATTCAGTGTTCCAATGATTAGCAAAAAGGCAAGCAGATGGAACAGAGAAATAATATCTTTGGCTAATCATCGCAACGGATGAGCTGACAGAACTTCTCACTCTCCCACAAGGGCCGAAGGGTCGCGAAGCGCCTGCCAACTCTGGCCAAATTGGGCAGCTGCCACCAAGCCTAGGACCTGCCGTCTGCCTTCCCTTCCGCTTAACTGAGGCCTCTGGGGCCACAGCCCTTCTCCTCTTTTGGAGGGAGGTAGGAGAAGGCTTTTGTTGTTTCAGTGATAACCTGCTTGAATGCCAGATTTGCTTTTACATGTTAGATTAAAAACATTTAAAAATCAAGTTTGCTAAACAGAAGTCTAAATGGGTATTTAAGCATCTACATGTCCTTTTGAACGATGTTACGATGCTCCTGTATATTCTTTTGTCTTGCAAAGGATGAGCGGAATTCTCATTGGTGAATTTCCCAACCACCCAAGCATCCCTTCATCTTTCCAAATCACCTCGCTAAGGACTTCTGTCTTTCTTCCTCAGCGATGGGTGCTCAGCATTTCAGCAGAGCACAGACGGCTCCACGCTTCCAAGCTGAATTTGTGCACTAGCCTGTTCGTTCCATCCTGCTCAATAGCTTTTGCTGCCCTCCTAACCCTATGCAGATGTGTCACAAACCCAGCCTGTGCTTGTGGAGGACGAGCAGGAGAAATAGGGCAAATCCATCACCCCAACAACTCAAAACGCAAGACCTGTATAAAGGCGGATCAATAACATGAAACCCAAATGAAGAGAAAGTGCATTCATACTATATGCTCTACCCAGCTTAGTCCTAGTAATGCAAATCTTGGGTATTTGCAGGAAATATTGTAAGCTCTCTCCACCTTTTCCACTCCACTGAATCTCTCAAAGGCTCTGAGTTACCTTTTTCTCACACCATTACCTCCAGTACAAATGAGCTCCTTCTGGGGTTCATATTTCTCATCTTCCAAGAAATATTCCATTTCCTCCATGTACCTGAAGACCCCCGGCCTTTTAAAATTCCTAGGAAGTTCCTTTGGCTAAGAGAAATAATGTGATCTATAACATTAGATTAAATGAAGTGTTTAATTTCAGATAGCAATTCTAGCCCTTTTTGGATAATGTAAGGATAGCAAAATGAAATTTGCTAACCAAGGAGTTCAGAAAAAGCAATAAATCATTAAATGCAACTTGAGAGAGATGTGGGATTCCATTTCTCTTATTAGCTTGGCTGCTTTTGGTTAATGGGATCTGACTTTTAACATGGTAAAATATTAAGTTTACTCCATGTGGCATGGTTTTAAAAAAAATCATAATATTTATCAGTCTTTGGAGAAAATAAAATGAAAACAAAAATGCTGCCATACAAATGTGTCAGTAACTAAACACATGAAGTGGAATTCACTTTATCACTCATGCATTATCAAACCAAGCAGGGTTTCTTTTTGCCTTGTTACTGTTGGAGATGTATGATCACGGGCTTAAAGTTAGGAGAGATCAGAGAGGGCACATCCAATCACTTTACTTAGAATATTCCTGTTATCTCTATCACATATATGATTTTAAAAAAAAAGTCTTAAGCATATTTTAAAAGAAGAGGGGGGCTTGCCTCAATTCTCATAGCTAATTTGTGCTTGAATTGAGATGTGAATGCTAGTGCAAAGCTAGTGTTTTTTTGACACTTTGATATCTAATATTTGATCTATAAAGACACACACACAGACACTCTTAATATGAATCCTCATTAGTAATCAATGGATACTGTGTATCATGCTGTGCATAGGTGGACTCACCCAAAGGAAAAAGATGATGAAGGTGAACGAATGTGCTACTTACAGAGGCATAGCCAAGGAGCGGTGAAGCATCTGAGACCGGCCACGTGGGAAGACCATCCTCACCTCTCAGACAAGAGGATAAGTCAAGAACTGAGGAGAGCCGAGTGTGAAGGAAAGGGGGAGCGGGGAGGAGATCAAATCACAGGACTCAGCCCCTGTCAGACCAGGGCCAATAATTCGGAGATGGGGTCAGCGTAGACTCAGTATCCCAACTCCTCTCTTCTCCCACCAGCTAATCTGCCAGTGTCTACAGTTGGACAAGGGTCCCAAGGGATAAGACTTACGAAGGTGACTCTTCCTGAGGATCAAACCCCAAAGAGGAAGACAGGAGGTGGATCTGAGGAGACACTCAAGAGAGACAGAGACTAGCCAGCACACTCACCGAATGATGGCTAAAGAAGTTAGCTGAACTTTGTGCAGAAGTGTATGCACACAATGTTAAATACAATATTATTTATTAAGGTAGGGCATCGAAAAGAATATAAATAATCGACAGTACATTACTGGAGAAATCAATTCTAGATGTGACCCATAACTTTTTAACTGAAAATTATGAAGTGATTAAAAACATTCTACAAGGAATATTTATAGAAACAGGCATATCTATGTTCTTTGTCAAATCATAAGGCTATAAGCAAGTACATGTTTTTATATACATGTGCATCTGTATGAATATGAGCATGAATGTATAACTACATATTTATGTTGACATTTATATGAAAACTAAATTGATTTCAGAGGCATAAAATTTAAGAGTTTAAATTAGATTGACATTAGGATGAACAACAGTGTTTGTTCTCTTTTAAGTTTGACTAGAGTCATAGGGCAGAGAGAGGGGTAGGGACTTTACCTTGAAATTGATGTGACATTATGACTTCACAAACACAAAATACACTTTTTTTCATAAATATAAAACTATTAAGATAAAAAGTAGAAATTTCCTTTAGGTGAAGGTCAGTATTTGCAATGTACCTTGTATTTTTAAAAATATGATATATGTAAATACATTGTATTAAATGTATTTTAAATACATTGTATTTAAAAAATATTGTTGGCTATTGTCAAATAAAATCAGTTTAGGTCAGTGAACATCTTGCAGTTCAGATTTATGATTACTTATCATTTTAATACATTGGTTCTTGTAGCTTCTCATTTCTATCTTCCTTGTTTTCCTCTTCATTTGTATGAATTTAAATTGAAAAACATATTGCAATTTTTCCTACTGATAATTATGACTAAATTAGGATATTAAGTGATTATGCACTGAAAAAAATGTACATTCTCTACCATGAAATGCCATACAGTCAGTATCTAAAGCATTTCATCACCCAGCTTCTCAGATCTCCTCAAAACCCACATATAGATTAGACATTTATTGTGCAGGGATCAATTTCTTTAGTGTAAATTTTCAGTTCAGCCTGACCATCAGAAATGTGAGACAATAACAAGAAATAACAAGAAATATAACAAACAGAAAAATATGTAGCACAGATCCCAAACTCTAAGTGCTCAGAGAAATCAAGCAAAACTCTAATGTCTGTCACATTCAAAAAGAATTCTTGTTAAAAGAGAGAAAATGAGATCAAATGTAAATATTGAACCAACGGTGATATTTGGAAGTCAACAAAGCAAAGCAGGCTAAGGAAATGCTAAAATATTGAGAAATTTTAAAAAATAAAAATAAACAAACGAAACCTAGGAGGGACTACAAAATCAATAATAATAATAATGTTTTCATCATTAGATATTTTTATTTATCATACATCTTCTGCTATTTCTATTTCACCAGAATCTTCTCACAATAGTCTAATTAACTTATATCTAAGTAGCTTGCCTCCCCTAGCAACAATGTCCATTCATAAAAAGCCATCAATACATAGACCCTGGATCATTTTCTTAAGCGTTTACATGATGTTATTCAAAGACTAAAATGGTCTGTAAACATTTAGAAAATAGAAACCATGTGAACAAAGCTCTTACTGCCTTCTATGGTCAAATGGAGGAAGCCACAGAAGTAAAATGCAAGTCCAAGTGTAAACCAGGAAATGCTTCCATCCAGAAAGGGACTGTTTCCATTTTTCCAGGACAAACAATCTTGGAAATTGGGGAGGTTTGAGCTGGCCTCAAAGAAGGATACTGTTTTAAACAAATCTTTGAATAAGAAAAACAAATAATTTCAGACTCTAGAAATTTGCTGGGAGCCAATGAACAAGAAATGCTCACCTTTGTCTTTCATCAGTCACTGGCCTCCTCACATTTTTTTCTTCTGCATTTTACCGTAAATTCCTCTATTCCCCTCTGTCTCTTTTTCTTTCTTCCCCTCTCCCTCCCTTCTACCTTCCTTCACTCCCTTTCTCAAATTGTCATAATATGTTTAATAATGCCTATTGTGTCTTTTATTTCCTACTCTTCCATTACAGGGAAACTGCAATTGCAACTTTCATGTAACTTACCATGTATGATAAACAACTGAATTGATCTTTATCTGAATGTAATCTTCAATAGATTATTCATATCTGATATAGGGTGATCAATTGTATTTAACTGAAGAGGAAACCTAAAGATCCTTTTATGAAAAAAGCAAGGGAGCCTAAGTGTGTTTGCTCATCACGTTTAGTGCGGAATTCCTCTTCGCTTGCTGAATGGCACCTTTCAAAGCCTGATACCCAGGCCCTGTGACTTACTGGGTACCACTGACCTTGAGCAAGCCAACCTGTCAGTGCCTCAGCCTGTTCTCTGAAATGGGGACAGGCAGAGGATGGGGAGATTAAAATGAGCTAATATTGGTAAAGCTTAGAATGGTTCCTGGCACTTAAGAAGTGCTGTATGTTATCTGCTAAATAATTTATCAAAAACCAGACTACCTTCATGAAATTTAGCTAGGTGGCAAGCCCGCTTCTGAGCAGCCAAGATAGATAGGACTAATTATGCTGAATTTCAGGTCTAAGGGGGAAAGAATGAAAAAATATACTTGCTAATTAGAGTATATTGAGAGTCACATCACTGAAGAGAAGACCTTCATTCTGTTCTTCAAAAACTATTGAAGCGGTTGCACATCTAAATAAAAATAGTCCCTTTGGCTGCCATCTAATAAGTGTTTTCTTATTTTTTAATCACTTTAAAATTAAAATAATTCAGAGATTGAAGGAGCAAGAGAATCTTGTCTTTGGGGTCTCATGGTTTGGAAATGCATAACTGCAAGAAGACGGCCATGCAAAGCCACTGTCATGATGATGAGAAACCATGCCCAGAAGGCATAACACTACTTTAAAGAAATATTTTAGGACATTTTTCAAATCAAAGGTCATAGATAGTAGAACCTACTAAAACACACAATTTCCAGAAAAAAATCAATCAATACAAGGTGTTAACTCTAATACAAATGGAAACTATAAGAAAAATTATCTATAGTAACTTAGACGCATTTCTGTATA
Organism: Antilocapra americana; assembly: GCA_007570785.1. NCBI lineage: Eukaryota > Metazoa > Chordata > Mammalia > Artiodactyla > Antilocapridae > Antilocapra > Antilocapra americana. The sequence continues at coordinate 4,908,979 of ML660786.1, read as the reverse complement.
TTAATACTCAAGCACTTGGGACTTCCCTGGCAGACTTTGTGCTCTCAATCCAAGGGGGCTCAGGTTCGATCCCTGGTTGGGGAACGAAGATCCTGCATGCCAGTCACCATGGCCAAAACAAGAAAACTCAAGTACAATGAGTTTGGAAAGCATCAAGCAGTTTGTAGACCTCACCCTATTCAAAGTCCCTATGGTTTTGTGAACTATGCACATAGGCAAGATGAGAATCCTGCAAGGGTTATTCTATTAATCCCCAAAGTTTCATTTTAAAAAGGTCTTTTTCTATTTAGAAATATAAAAAGGAAATAGTTGATTGTTAAAGCTCTGAGAATGGTAACATTTTTTGAAGGAAGAAGTTTGATATTGGCCTGTTTTGACAGATGATTCCTATGCCATGAAGGAAACTCGATCGAACCAGGACCCTACAATTTACTCTAGAGACGGAAGATGGGTTAACTTCATTTCCATAGTTCTATGCCAGCATTCTGGTGCAATCTGTAATAAGGAGCAGCTTCATTGCACACTTAACCAAATATGACGTATTGCAGGAAAGGCAATGGAGCTACCGCCTGTGGGTACCATGCCTGACTACTCAACTAAGTGACATAGCTTAGCTCTTGTTTCATCCAATTCTCATTCTTATACATCAAGAGAAACACGAAAGTTGGAAAAGAGAATTCAAAGAAACTGTCTTTAGGACTCAGGATTGATCTTGTGTGACTCTCCTCCCTAACTGTGTCAGGTAGAAAACTATTTCTCCCTGTGTTACTTTGCTAGGGGCTGCCATGAAGTCCCAAAGCCTGGACAGTATGGACAAGAGAAGTTCATTTTCTTACTGTCCTGAAGGCTAAGTCTAAGCTCAGGGTGTCCTCTTCTTGGCTACATGGCCATCTTCTCCCTGTGTGGTCCTCATGTGATCTTTCTTTCTGATCTTCCTCCGTCCAAATTAGAAAAGGCAGCTTCCTTGTTCACTCATGAAACATGGAAGCATTAGTATGTGTTAAAAAGCGCTTTCACTGCAGGGGGCTCTGGTTCTATCCCTGGTCAGGGAACTTAGAATCTACATCCTATGTGGTGGGGACAAAAAGAGAAGAAAAAAAAAAAAAAAATGGTGGAGGTAAAAGAGGAAGAAGAGGGAGATAAAATTAATTTAAAAGGGTTCATGAATGTTTCTCAGAAATAATTCATTTCATTCTATCTTAATATTCAAACATCTTGCTTTTCTTAATTTTTGTAACACAGAATCTTTTGGTTTTCTTCCCAGCCACTGATCATGCTGTCTCAGACACCTCTGCTTCTTCCCCTTGCCCAGCTGAATTTCTAAATATTTTAGAGCTCTAAGTTGCTTGTTACATTCCTTCCCTTCCATTTCTTCAAATTCTTTTTCAGACAATCTTATATCATTTATTTTCATCCCCAGTTTTTATCTCAAACTCCAGACCAGACATCTATCGACATACTGGACATCCATACTTAAATTTCTCAGGAGCATTACAAAATTTTAATTATCTGAAAGAGAATAATTCTTTTCATGCCAAATCTTCTTCTGCCCTCACCCTTCTCTTTTTGGCAAATGGTATCATTACACATACACTTACTTATTAAAAGCTAAAAATAGATACGTTATTGCACAAAAATAGCAGGCATACTTGATTTCCTCTATTCACATATAACCATTAATAGGTTATTTGACCTTACTTCAAAATTTCACCCAAGATATCCATTTCTCTCCATCTCCTTTAGAATTATAGCTGTTCAAGCTACCATTATCTGGCCTGACTATGCTAATTGACATCTCTCCTTTCTGCCCAGGTGCCCTGTCTGGTTCTGATCTGTTTCAAAGACCTCATCAGTTACTTGCTTCCTGCTTGTTCACTGGCCTCTAACCAAACTAAGCTACCACACTGCAATTATATTAAATGCATCACCTCTTTATAGCTTTGAAAAAGATATCCCTTTTGCAAAGAAAAGGAATAAAGAGAAGGAGGAAAGGGGAGGAGGGGAAGGAGAAGAAAAAAGAAGAAGAAATGTTTCTTCTTTGTATTTTCATAGGATTGATTTATTCTTTGGATCTCAGTAAGAAAAAACTTCACTTCCACAAGAAATCCTTATTAATCCTTGGACTGCAAGGTTATCAAATCAGTCAATCTTTTAAAAAAAAAATCAATCCTGAATATTCACTGGAGGACAGATGCTGAAGCTTCAATACTTTGGCCACCTGATGTGAAGAGCTGACTCATTAGAAAAGACCCTGATGCTGGGAAACATTGAAGGCAGGAGCAGAAGGAGACGACAGAGGATGAGATGATTGGATGGCATCACCCTACTAAATGGACATGGGTTTGAGCAAGCTGTGGGAGATGGTGAAGGACAGGAAAGCCTGGTGTGCTGCAGTCCATGAGGTGGCAAAGAGTCAGACATCACTGAGCAACTGAACAGCAACAATCATTAAATCACATTAATTTTAATTGTAATCAAACATTTATCACTACATAATATTTCATCCCTTCCTAATATGATGAAAGACCTAGAAGATCAGGTATCTTAATGATCTTGTTTATTGTTCTATACGCAGCACCTAGAACAACGTCTGACTAGTCACAGACTCTGTGACATAAAATGGATGAATGGGAGAATAGAACATTGAAATATTTGCATCTCTCTCTCATTTTATCTGATACTCTTTTCCCCCAAACAGTAGAATGAAAATAGAAATATTGTTTTAAGAATGGAATAAGACAAAATTCAGTGTATCTTGTGGTCTTTGAAATGCTAGACAAATGTACTTGTTGAAAAAAGGAAATACCCTTTGTGTTTTCAGTTCTTAAAATGCCCAGATATTAACATTAAATGGTTAAAAAGAAGTACCTGTTTTCTTTGTGATATTCTAGTCAATATATCTTGTTATCTAAATTATAAAATTATTTTTCTTGGCATCATGTAAATTTATTTTAATTTTGAATGTAAATAGAGCACCTTATAAATATTTTTATTTTTCCTGGAGTGTGGTGGTAATTAGAAATTATTTCCTGGTGAAACAGAAGATACACAATTTGAATGAACAGTAGGTTAATCACGCCTTTTAGATTAATCAGTCAATTTCTTTCCTTGGTGTGTGGAAGTACCCATCTTCTTTAGTAGGCTTTCCAGTTAAAAAGAGGAAGCACTTCTACACTGTTTTTTAATATAAAACAAATCATATCACCTTGCTCTTAATCTCATACTCTGCCTGCTATAGGACTATAAACATCTAAGTTCATCAGTGATATTGGCCTGTAGTTTTCTTTTTTTGTGGCATCTTTGTTGGGTTTTGGAATTAGGGTGATGATGGCCTCATAGAATGAGTTTGGAAGTTTACCTTCCTCTGCAATTTTCTGGAAGAGTTTGAGTAGAATAGGTGTTAGCTCTTCTCTAAATTTTTGGTAGAATTCAGCTGTGAAGCCATCTGGTCCTGGGCTTTTGTTTTTTGGAAGATTTCTGATTATGGTTTCAATTTCCATGCTTGTGATGGGTCTATTAATATTATCTATCTCTTCCTGGTTTAGTCTTGGAAAGTTGTACTTTTCTAGGAATTTGTCCATTTCATCCAAGTTGTCCACTTTATTTGCATATAGTTGCTGAAACAACAAATTACAGTTTTGTTTTGCTTTGTTTTTAGTTCTAATTTATTTTCTCTTTTTTCTTTGACATCTTCTCTAAGGATTTTTTAAAAGTAATTGTAAGTGCTATTCAAAACTGTAATTAGGGGATTGATTTAAATATTAAAATCTTCAAAATCTTTCCTTTAATATTTTAATAGGTGTTCTGTTGAACTTACCTGATCACTCTGTATTTTAAGACCTATGACAAAAAGAAAATAGTACAAAAGTTGAGATAATATTTGGATTTATCATATTTTTGATTATGTTTAAAAATCAATATTGTTATTTTTGGGGACTCTAAAGTAACCTGTTGTAGACTTCATTGTCCTTCATTCAGTTTTACTCCATTGATTTTACATAGTTAACATTACAGACACTGTAGAATATGAGCTAATAGTCTCAGCTCAGAGATAGATGTTTTAAGACTTAGACCTTTGCAAGCTATTTCATGCTCTGATGATAGTCTGTTTACTTGGTTTTGATTTCTGTTTTAATTATTATTGTTTATCCTAAAATGGAAATGGAATATGGCCATCTTTAAATTTCCTTCTATGCTATAAGCAATTTTGGTACAATGGAGGAAGGTACTTTGCAACAACAGTATTCAACAGGGATAAGTAAACAAAAAGTACTTGCTGGCTGTAATTATCTAGACAGTTTCCTTCTTTACTTTCCTTGGAGAAACTAAAATATCTCTGTTTTGTTTCTCTCTTACTTTACCACACACACACACTTTTTTTTTTTCTGAAAATAAGAACCATATGCTATGTAGTCTTTGAAGTTAAATAAGGGGGAAAAGTTATTTATTTTTTCTGTATTTATTTTTTCTTTCCAGAGTAGGCTGGAGTAGATAATTAGTTTGTTAATTCTTATAATGCAATTTTATCAGTTTTTTTAATAATCCTCAAATATAGCGATGAGAGGAGAATTCATTTGAGAATCGAGTTAATGAGATTGCTTTACCCAGAGAATTCCTAATCTATGTGGTATCTGCTTTAACTAAATATTTATTTAAATAGTCTTCCCCAAAGCATGGGAATACAACTGCATTACTTGCTTCTACCACTGAAGGCAGTAACATTTGATAGTTTTGAAATTTTGAGTTTAGTTTTGTGCAATCCCATTTTACTTTCGAATGGGCATGCTGGGAACATTCTGGCTAGTTGTGTGTATAAAAGCATGGATTTTTGTAAATCCATAAGGATTTGAACCCCCAGTTCAAAGTTTGTTGTTGTTGTTATTTAGTTGCTAAGTCACAGCTGACTCTTTGAGATCCCATGGACTGCAGCATGCCAGGCTTCCCTGTCTGTATCTCCCAGAGTCTGCTCAGACTCATGTTCATTGAGTTGGTGATGCCATAAAACCACGTCTCATCCTCTGTTGCCCTCTTGTCCTCCTGCCTTCATTCTTTCCCAGCATCCTGGTAACCTCCAATGAGTAGGCTCTTTGCATCAGGTGTCCAAAATATTGGCACTTCAGCTCAGCATCAGTTCTTCCAATCAATTCAGGGTTGATTTCCTTTAGGACTGACTGATTGGATCTCCTTGCAGTCCAAGGGACTCTGAAATCTACTTAAGTGAAAACAGCGCCAACGCCATTTCCCCAGGACAAACTTTACTGTGTGTCATTAAGCTTTTTTCTTACCCACTCCTCCACTTCTCCTTATCATATTTTTCTGTGAGTCATAAGCCGCATACGAATTCCCCTCTAGGATGTCGATTTGGATGGGGAGGAAAGGATGGAACATATTGAGCTGTTTGCTCCAGGGATGATGACTTGAGAGGGCAGATTGAGAGAGTGAGGCTGAGGTCACAGACTGATTTCATGCAATAGCTTTGGATCTTTCCGAGCATATTTGTGAAGTCATCAGATTTTGTCTTACTACTTTTTACTTAGTTAATTTGTCTTACTTAGTTTATTTTTTTTTATTTTTTTAATTGTTTTTGCCATACATTGTCATGATATCACCATGGGTTTACATATGCTTCCCCTCCGGAACCCCCCTCCCTCCTCCCTCCCCCCCGGGAAATCTCGCTGCACCAGCCCCGAGCATCAATCCTCGGCTGGCGATTGACTAGACATATGATAATTAACATGCTTAAATGCCCTTCTCCCATATCATCCCACCCTTACCCTCATCCACAAAGTCCACGAGTCTATTCTATACATCTGCTTTCCTTTTGCTGTCTCGCATGTTGGGTTCTCGTTACCGTCTTTCTAAATTCCATATATATGCGTTAATATACTGTATTGTTGTTTTTGCTTCTGGCTTACTTCACTCTGGATAATGGGCTCCAGTTTCGTCCATCTGAGTAGAATTGCTTCAAACGAATTTTTTTTTAATGCTGAGTAATATTCCATTGTGTGTGTGCGTTCACCCTCCTTTCTAAGGAGTCAGTGGACAATCAGAATTGACGATCTTAGCCAACAAGATCCTTTTAGGGTGAAGTTAATTATCTTAGGGTGAAATTACTCTAGGGCTTTCCCTGTCAGAATACTAACATTAAGAAGGAGAGCAAACACAAGAAAAGTTGTTGAAGTTTTTTCATCAATAAAATTGAGATAATTCTTAAGATGTTCTTCTGATGTCACATGTAAACCAATAACTCAAATGACTGAACACGAGGCACATTTTAATCAACTGAGAATACCTTACTGAGTGGCTACTAAATGTTAAGTGTAAGCCATTCCCAACCTTTCCTGCCCATGGTGGAATTTAAGTCATGGACTCTGGCAGAAGAAAGAACAGAAAAGTCTCACTTGAGCCCAGTGGCAATGTAAGCAACAGTTCCATAAACATGTGAATTTAAAGAAGCAATGTGGTAAAAGCATTTCTCATTAACCCTAGATATCATACATTGTAAAAATGAACACTGTCACATTTCAAATATTTTAAAGGCAGATGATAGCGGTTTTCACTCTCAAACTGAGTGACTATGAAGTATGCTACGTGGTGAAGAGTACTTAGTGCTGGCATATGGTATTACTTATGATTTATTACATGCAAAGTATATTAGTGTATTTATCAAGAGTATACCTAAATGGAGAATAATATGCATAGGCTTATAAGAATCTGATACATGTGCATTTTGTCCCTCTCACCCCCCTCCACACACAATTTGAATTATCTCAGGAAATGAAAGCTTTAGCGAATTCATTTCAGTGACTCCCAATGCAGATGTCTGTACATGAGTTTTTCTCTACTGGGAGTTTCAGGGTAAGGAACCAAGGATGCAGAGACTTCTGTGGAATGAAAATACCAGCAGGTCAGTCTATAACCTTTATTGTAACCACCAATTATTAGCTTAATGTTAGTGACTGGAACTGACAGTAGACCAGCAGTATCTCCTTATTTAGCATTTATGAAAATGGCATTAACTGAAAATATGGGAACTGGCCTATATACAATATGACTTGAAGTTATTTATGAAAGAGAATCTTTTCATCCAGGAAAGTTATAACCATGGTCCCAGAGAGATATGAACACAGAGAACCCTAAGTAGTCAAATATTGTTTACTACTATCTCATTTGAAAAGACCCTGATGCTGTGAAAGATTGAAGGCAGGAGGAGAAGGGGATGACAGAGGATGAGATGGTTGGATGGCATCACTGACTCAATAGACATGAGTTTGAGTAAACTCCGGGAGTTGGTGATGGATGTGGAAGCCTGGCGTGCTGCAGTCCATTGGGTCTCAGAGTCAGACACGACTGAGCAACTGAACTGAACCATCTCGTACTATTTCTTAGCCTCAGGAATAATTTCGCTCTGACAAAGGAAAAAAAAGAAGAAAAAAAGGAATAGGCCAGATTAAAACTTCAGCCTATCTCAAAGATTATCCACTTCTGTGCATTTTGCCCCTCATCATGACCTCATTCTCATCAGGTCTTTTAAGAGAGTGAAGAGCATCTTTCAAGTGGTAAGTGCAGTTCCAGCTTGTTGCATGGGCGGCCCCTTAGGACTTGAAGAAGATGAAGAGAAGATTAGAAAAAAGCAAATTTGAAAGATATTGCACTAATTCTGAGATCAGAAAAAAAATCTGATCTCACACCATCAATTATACATATGCAGTTAAAATGAAAAATTATATTACTGGATTTATGAATTATTAAAGAAAATTTCAATTATGTCTGTCTACTCAACATACTAAGGTAGGTATACATGAGCTAAGTATACATGAGAAATACTGTTAAATAAGACATAAATGGAAAAGCCATCTTATTTTTCTCCTCCCCATTCTTGGCTAAATGCTTATCAAGCAGAAAGTTCAATAGACCAAGAGATCATTAAATATTATTACATAAATACCTTACATATTGGTAAATTATAATACCACAGTTATTTAGGTGTTGATAGAATTGCTGTCCTAGGAGAAAATAAATATATAAAAGAGAAAATATGTTTTAGAAGAAAGAACCACGTTTATACTGAAGCATGTAGTTAAAGCCATCTCTGAAATTCAGTTAACAATTATCACACAGATTAGAGTGAAATAGAATTTATTCTTGGTTTCCTGTATGTGATATAAAGCACAACTATAGGTCCTGTGATTTTCTTCAACTCTGCATAAGCAAAAGAGGCCAGTCCATTTCCTATTGCGTGATAAGGCACTGCAACCTCATGGGAATTAGGAACTCTATGAACTATGGAATCTAGCTTTAAATGTTTGACAGTAACTCTGCAAACTAGCTGAAAATGTTTAGGCAGTAATTATCACCTCCAAGCCTGCTCCACTCAATACCTTACCCACTGCAAACTGAGGACATAATAAATAAACTGCACAGAGATTTAAGTCAACTCAGCTTCCTGGATGGAGAAAGAATGTTCTCAGCAATCTGTAGTTTCAAATCAGTGATGGTAACTCCTACAGTTAGAACACTCGTTGTTCTTTTGTTTGTTTATTTGTTTTGTTCTTAAAATGTCCAGATTGTCAGAACAATATGCCCTGGTCTAACTTGGCTACTAGTTTAAGGCAATGCTTATATTGGGTTTTAAATGCTCCTGATACTGTTCCAATTTCTCAGTGGGCCTAGCATTATCAAAATTTGATAGGAGAAAAATGGAAGATGAAAGACCAGGAAATACTCAAGGAAAAATTTGAAGATCTTAGATGTTTGGGCATTCAAATGGCAGGCATTGCATAGTATAGCATTTAAAGAAATCTTTTTTTTTTTTTTTATTGAAACCTTGTTTTTTTATCCAAAACTTTTTGAATGAATTTATACTGTAAATATATTGAGAAATGAACTTGATTTCAGGATAGAATTTTATATCATTCATTTGTATCATTGATAACAATAATAGCACTCTATATGAGCCAGGGATATTATATAAATTATTTATAATTCTCAGAATAATTTAATTGCACAGGTATAAATATAAATGTAATCTTATAAATGAGGAAACTGAGCATACATGTTGTATGTCAAAGAGGGTTGCAGAGCTGAAACAAAGACCCAGAGACCAGATTCAACAACCATCGTATAAATAGATTCCTGGAGGATTACCTGATTCTCCTTTCTGTGTGATTATAGCACTCAAAAGTAATTCACTTAATATTATAGTGTTTTGGGTGTGGTAGTTTTTTTTTTCTTTTTTTAAATGTTATTGTGCCTTGAATATGACTTTTGTTTCTTGAGGTATTTTTTGGTAACCTATTTTTTAGCTAGTTTTAATCTCTCATGCAAATAAAACTCTAATTTTAAAATCAAACTGAGACGTTACAAATACTGAACTTGCTTAAAACATTTTTGAGTCTACAGAACCCTAAAAATCACACGCACTGCGAAATAATTAGAATTTCTCCATCATTCCTGTGAGTAATTAGGTACTTTTATTGGTGCTTTGGCGAGTTGGGCTTTTTGCTTCTCTCGTGGCTCAGCGGTAAAGAATCTGCCAGCAATGCAGGAGACCTGGGTTCGATCCCTGAGCTGGGAAGATCTTCTGGAGAAGGAAATGGCAACTCACTCCAGTCTTCTTGCCTGGAGAATCCTCATGGCCAGAGGAGCCTAGAGGGCTACAGTCCACGGGGTCACAGAGTCAGACATGACTGAGCGACTGAGTGCAGACAGACATAGGTGTTTGCCACTAGGAAGTCATAGATGTGGGTCAACTCTTCTTCTCTATCTCTCTTTTGTTCATTCACTTTTTTTCTTGACCCTCCTCTCCTCTATAATCATTATTAGCTTTGACATCACAACACCTTAAAGAGAAATGATGAGACAATAGAAACATGTCAGTTCTAAGAGCTTTCTTCTTCTTTATATCCATAATATTAATAAGAAATGACCATACAATTTGATATTCAAAGCATATGTATTTTTCTTCATGTCCTGTATTCAGCAATTCCTGTTTGAAAGTAAATATTGCATTTTACTTTTCAAAGTTATGACATTTTTCTAGGGATGCTCATTTGAAATTATATCTTCCTTAAACTGTGAGATCATCAAGTAATGGGAGATTTTTAAAAGTAACCACCACATAAACTGTGAGTTGGATTTGTCAGAGCTAAGCACTAAAATGCCATAGAAAAATGTAATTTTTAATTGCAACTCTGGAAGAATATTTATTCTAGGTTATGTGATTGATACATATTAGACCATAATCAAATGAAAGCTAGCCTCCAGAAAGTGAAGAATGCAGTGAAGATTAAGATCAGACCTTATATTCTAAATATGACTGATTGGTTTAGTCATTTTCCTTCTAGTTTCCTAACCCTGATCATTGACTGCAAAAATGTTTTGCACATTCATTAAGACCACCTTTTCACAACTTTCCATTAATATTAAAATAATAAATCATTAAACATGAATTGTTTCCTAAACTGATATCTTCAGAGAGTGTAATCCAAATAACACTACCTGTCACACATCTCTCTGAGACCTTTAAAATGGACTGGAAGTTTGAAAGCTACTTTTAGTTTATGCTATTTTCTTCAAACAGGCTTTCTTGCAATTAATATTTGATTATGATGGGAAGTATCTCACTGTGCCTAAGGCCAATTAGCATTGCCAAAGGCCCAGACTCCAGGTGATTTTCTGTACACCAGAGGCTTTCCTATAAGACTTGACCTCATTCTGTTCATCCTTAGTGGAAAATGCATCCCAGACAGAGCCTATACATCCAGGTACTCAATTCTTGGAGTATACCATCAGAGTGGCAAGTGAGACACATACATTTTTCTGGGGGAATTGACTGATTTCTGGGCACAGTTGTACAACTTGATTTCTGGGACATTATACTCCAAAGGCCACAACTAGAAATATGCCAATTGTTTCTCTACTTATTGAAAAGTCCTGAATTTTTTCATTGTCTCATTCAAGAGTCACTTTATGTGCGTGCATGTATACTCAGTCGTGCCTGACTCTTGGCAATCCCATGGATTATAGTTACCAGCTTTGAGGACAAAGCGTGATCTGCTTACTCAGAGGTATAATCACAGTATCTAATACAATGTCCATAATAGTAGAAACTCAACAAATATTAAGACATAAATGAATAATAAATATATTGCTTATGAAGCAATAACTTGTTCCAACTGTGGGGTCATGTTAATACAGAATGAGCCCAATAATTTCTGTAGAAGAAAAGAGGACCTGGGCGATGGCAAACAGGGATCATCTATCATTTCATACTCTATATTGTTTATTTCCAAAATAATGCCCGTTGACAATCTTCTTTCCTCATCATGTTTTTGTCTTTCCTTTCTGATTGTTTGGCCTATTTAGTTTTACTCTTCTCAAACTTTGATTGACCTTATATCAAGGTCATGTTGTTTGATTATATACTGTCTTCACCTGCAAAGACAATGTAATGCACATAAGATAGGCCATGGTTAACATATCTAATTGTCTTCTGGTGGAACTAACCTGAATCTACTGTTTGGCTTGTCAGTTTTATGGGTTCTTGAAGGTTGACCAGGCCAAACAGGCTTAGTAGTTCCTACCTTCTCATTAACGGTTTTAATTGAAGCCAATAAGAAGCTTTTTAATGTTAATACCTAACAATGCAAAAGAGGAACTGATGTGGAGAAGGTAGCATTAGAATCTAAAGAATGTCTCATCCCAAAACTATTAAAGTCTTATTTCTTTAAGTATAATTATGAATCCTAATGTCCAGATCAAGTTAACAGAAATTTGAAACAAAAGTAGTTGCATTACAAAGAATGTGACATTGTTAACTTTCAAACTTGATGAAGTGCATTGAGCATCAATGAAGGCAGGGTCTTAGCTCACTCTGACATGAAACATATAGCACAGTGGTGTGGCAGGGTTACATGTGTATCATTAAAAAGTGTTATATTTTGTGTGTTTTCACTCCTTGAGAGAAATGCTTTCAAATTGGTCAGAATGCTTTTTGGAGGATAAAAATACCCCCAGGTATGCTGTTTTCTATTACAAAACAATTAAGTAGAAATCTACAGCCAGCTTTTTTAAATCAGTACCCTAAGAAATGGATTCAGTTCAAACCCACTTGAGATAAACACCCACTGAATAGCATTCACTGAGATACTGAAATGGCAATATTTTCAACTGTTTTCACTTCTAGTCTTCTGTTAAAACACTTGAACAGGACTTCAGTGGCATTTAGTGCAACAGCTAAAATAGACATACATTGTTTAAAAACTGACTTCTGAAAAGTTGTGCTCCCTCATGTTTTTTCCCCTATGATGGGTTTCTTTGGGTTCTTACAAATGATTGACAACAGTTCTCTACTACAGCATCTTTGCAAGTGTTCATTGAAGTCTGACAGTCTGTGGAAATTAAAGCAGAAAAGGAGCATTTTATAATCCATAAGAATGCCTTTCTTGTATCACTTTATAGGAGGCAAGTTTTATAGCATGAGGATGCAGTTCCCCATGTTCGTCATCTGTTGTGCGTCTTCATTTCCCAGATTGTACCCAATCTGCAGTTCTTACTAGGACAAAAACACCCCTTTAAATCAATAAGAAACAAAGCTCTAATAAAGAATGCTGAATCAGCCCCATTACCACCATACTAATTATGCAGCGAATACACTGTACGGTTTACATTGGACCTTTCTGAGACCTAACCATAATATTAAACTCAGAGTCTATTCCAGGAGTAGCCAAGTCTCCATAAAATTTTTTATTTATCTTGAAAGGCGAATGCTTATTCATTGCATAACACCCAAAGACAAGGTTCCTCCTTCTTTTTTCCTCCCTAAACATCGTTAGATAGTTAGATGACCAATAATTCTTAACGGTGTCAGTAAAGTCAGTGAAAGGATTGGTTCTGCAGAGACATAAGCATCCCAGTACTATTTGTAGACTGGCTAGAAGGAAAACTGTATGGAGGATGGGGTATGGAGAGGTGAGAGCTGGGGAGAAGAGCCTGAGATTTATTACTGAAATGATCTGAATGTGAGCAGAAAATCTAGGTCTCCCCAGATAGTTGCAATTCTCAGTACTTGCAACGCATCCGACACCCTGAAGTAGTTATCCTTATGCCCGCTTGTTTCAGTTTTGTGTTTGGGTCTGTTTGTGTGAGCGTTCGCCCGGATGGAGTTCTCCTGGCCGCGGCGTGGGTTGGGTGTACGTGTGGATATGTACCAGGAGGAATTAATTACATATTGAAAACATCTGCATTAGCAGCGCCTGCAGTCCGCGCTGCTCCTGTCGGGATGCTCTGCTCCGTCCCTTGCTGTTAGGACCACTCGGAAGACCTGCCTGTCGGACGCCTGATTCTGGTTCCCAGTGGGGGTGCAGAGCTCCCGGAGCCTGTACCATCTCTCGTCTGAAGGGGAGGAGAGGCGGCAGAGAGAAGGCACCCGAGCGCAGGGGTGGTGTTTCCTGCAGCTGGGTGGGGGGGGCCGGGGGCGAGGCGAGGGGCGCCGGGGTTGGAGCCGGGTTCCGCGATCACCCCGCGAATTCCCAACTTCGGCCCCGCCTCCGGCCCGGGTTGGGGGAGAGGCGCGCGCCCCCCTCCGCGTCCCCCGCCCCAGCCGATGGGCCCGGGCCCGTGGGCTCCTTCTCGCGGCTGTTTCCCCGCGAGGCGAGGGCAGGGCAGCAGGGCTGTGACAGCCAGAGGGGTACGGTAAGGAGGAGGCGGCGGCGAAGGAGGAGCCGGGGAGGGGCCTGGAGCCGCCGAGCGAGAAAGAGAGAGGGGCGGGCGCCCCCGCCGGCCCCCGCCTCGCCCGGCGCCCCGCTTCCCTGGCGCTGCCGGCGGCGCGGCGTCTCCAGCCCTCCGGCCGCGGCGGCTCCGCCGGGGAGATGCTGCTGCCCCGCGCCGAGCCGCGCTGAGGCCGTGCGTGCGCCCGCCCGTGCCCGCGGGGCTGCGTGCTCCGTGCGCGCAAACACAGTCCCCCCAATGTGAGCTGCCGGGCGCCCGGGAAGCCCTCCGCGTCCCCCTGCCCCGCGGCCGGCCCGGGAGCGCTCGCCCGCAGGGGCAGCTTCAGCACCGCGCCGTCCCCGCGCGCGCGCTCCCCGCATCTCCTGCATCCTCCGCTCTTCTGGTTTTCCGCCTCGTCCCCTGGTGATTTTTCTTTTTTTTTCCCTGAGAAGGAGAGGGCGGGGTAGGAGTCCCCTCCTCTGTTCCTCCCCCCGCCTCCCGCTCTCCCCCCCCCCCCCCCCGGCTTTTTTTTTTTCCTTCTCGGTTTGAATTCTTTCCCCCTGACATTGGTTCGCAGAGCAAGAGGCGAGACAACACGCGCGGAGGGAAAAGGAAGGCTGCGATCGCCCCGCTGCTCCGGACTGGAGCCCGGAGCGGGTGAGCGCAGAAGGACGCTGGAGGGTCTTGGCTTTTTCCGTGGTGCCCGAGGACGGCCCATCGCCCCCCGAGAAGCCCTCGGAGAGACGGACGGACGGACGGACGGCGTCTGTCCGCAGCGAGGCTTTGGAGTACCGCGAGCCGGGAGGCGAAGGATGCCCCGGGCTCGGGGAGCCCGCTGCGGGGCCGCGCTGTGGCTCGGGCTGCTCGGCGGCGTCTTCTGCAGAGCCTGGACGGCTCCCGCCGCGTCCCGTAAGTAGCCCTCCCGCCGCCTCGCTCTGCGCCGGAGCAGCTTCAGTGCCGCATTGATGTTCCGCCCGCCCCGGGTACCAACTCCGAGGAGGTGCCTTCGCAGGTCTCGCCCCGCTGATGCGTGTGTGTGTGTGTGTGTGTGTGTGTGTGTGTGTGTGTGTGTGTGTG